>LN483744.1:28706-124883 GCA_900002565.1 Culicoides sonorensis
TTTCTTTTAAACTGTAATCAGGAAAATACATTTCCGCTTTCTTTTATTTAAGAATTAAATGGAAAAATATAAAAACAGTGAATTTAATGACATGTCAAACGTTTCTTGTATGTGACGTCATTTTACCATGATATGATACTAAATAAAATAGATAAAATTGATACAAAATAAGAAAATAACTTAAAAAACGATGTGGTTTATTCCCATTTTATCATTATCGAGCTTTGATCCCCACTGAAAAACACATCAAAATGACATCAAATGTCACGAAATCTCTTTAAACATATTCTTGGTTTAAGTGAAGCAACAAAGTTAAATCAGGTACCATGACAAGGAGACAACAACAACATTAAAAAGGAAGAGAGAAAAAAACGGAATAAGATGAATGTACTTGAACAAATTTAAAAAAAAAAGGAACAGAACACGTGTCTTCCAACCGTGGCACGTATCAAATAAAAGAAGGTAATCTTTCAAAGTGACACACTGTGAGATAAGACATAAGTATAAGAAAAAGACAGTTTCCATGAAAATTCAAGCGTGAAAATGTGTTTTGTTTCTGGAAAATGTATTTCATGTATTGTATGTATGTATGTGCGTACTCCCTCCTGATATTAATTACAAAAAGAAAAAAAAAACAAACATAAAAAATAATGGGAACAAGTGATAAAAGACAAGGAAATGAAAAATCGGGAACATTCCTTTACATTACATAAATTATTAAAAAAATACTTAAAATGACACCGTTTCATTTTTAAATGCTCTTATGAATAATTGAAATTCATTTTTTCTTGTACTTAAAAATTCACTGAAATGGCTTAACATGATTAACATTTAAAAAAACTGAACAAACAACAAAGAAATTGTCTCAAGAAAACTTTCAATAAATCTTCCATTAATAATGAAACCCACATTTATAGTTAAAAACTAATAATTTTCTATTTAAATTCAAATTATGGAAAGACCACACAATTTGTAACATCTATCATTAACATGCCATTTAACGAAAAATTCCATAAGAGACCATAAGACGAAGACATGTGTAATGCTATTTTGAAAGTAATTAATTTAATTTTATAAGTGCTATGTTTGGGTGTCTTTATTCATTGAAAATTGCATTGTAAATTATGTAAATTGTAAAATAACGCAACATGATGCACATTTCTTTATGGCACATGAATAGTCTCGTTCAAAAATTGTCATTTAATTGAGAAAATTTTACTTCTTTGAATGCAATTCATCGAATAATGGAATTCACGACAGAGCTAGTGCAATAATTAACTCAATATGGTAGCCGGGCATCAGTTGTGAGAGGAATGATGATGTTTTCTTAATTGTTGTAAACTTTACACCGAGTTTACATCAAATTATTTAGTCTCTTTTGGTTTTCACGACTCACAAAATTAAAATGTTTCATCAAAATGACCATTCAAGAATTTTTTTTTGTTTAACGCACTTCAAAGACCTTTTTCAGAACCTTGTGCTGGAATATTAAGACCACAAAATTTTCCTTGAATACAAAAATGCCATTTTATGTTAAAATTTTCATATAAAACTCATCAAATCAATTCAAAACACATAATTTAAGCTTATAATATTAAGTTAATATAGAGATGTTTTTCCCATCATATTATGTAAAATTATTTCATCGGAATTTAATTCAAAATGTTATTTCCATTTATTTTCATCATAACATTTTATTTCATTTTTTACGTAGGATGACACAAAAATAAACTTATTTTAACTCTCAACACAGTTCATGAAAAGTTCATTTTCATTACACAAAAATTACACTCTATCATGACGCATTTCTGTCTGTTACAACTAACAAACAAGCCATATTGAATATGGTGCATGATGTGAAAATGAAAACATGTTTTTTAATAAAAAAAAAAATAATAATATGATTGCGGTTTATAAACTGAATTCAAATTGAATCAAATGCGTAACAAACATAAATGCACACACACAAACACACACATAATCATGAATAGGAAAAAAAAACTATTACTAAATATTTTTTTATATGCATTTACAACAATTACAACAAGTACAACAACATAAAATTCTGTAATTCAATTGAAATTGAATGCTGATAGCAAATTTTTTCCAAGATGCTTGTTTCTATCAAAAACGAATAAAATTGCCGTCTTTTTAAAAATTGAATAAAATTATTTCGTTGTTTGATTTGTACTTGAATTTAAAATAAAGTAATTTTTATTTCGTAAGAAATTTGTTATTGAAATTAGATTTTATTTTTACTTGTTTATTTTTTATGGTTAAATGACGATGCAATAAATTACGATACTGAATATCAATATCAAAATTTTATGCAATTCTAAACTTAAACTAGACCACTAGACTGTAGATAATTTGATAAATTGAAGGTTGAGTTGCATGGCAATAAAAATAATTGAGTAAGATACTAGAAAATGCTTGAAATTGGCTTAAAATTATGGAATTATCGTCCATAATCATGAAATTTCTTAGAAATTTGTAATTGGGACCACTTCTGTATAAAACAAAAATTTTCGAATCAAATCGATTTTTAATCATCTTAATTTGATCTCATTTCAGTTAATGCTTCACTTCACTCTTAATTGAAATAGCTGCAGGACAATCATTTTATATGATGCATGAAATTTTTGATATGAAATTATAATTATTTGAAAAAAAAATCAGCCTTGCAAAAAATCATCAAAAATTAGAGAAAGTTTCTTAATAACAAGGGGGATTAATTTGAAAAAAATCATGCAAAATGATGATTTTCGTACACTCTAAATTTATTTATTTCATTCAATATTGCAGCTGTACCTTCGTCCGCACATAAAAATAATTTGCCATGTAAATTAAGATATTGGATATCGTCAATGAAAATCAGAAATAATGTGAGTCCTAGAATCGATCCTTGCGGTACACCTCACTCTATATTACAGACTGAACTTGTTTCTTCTCCAATTAGAACTATTTGTCTTAGGACTGTCTTTTATGGATGGATGAAACAATTTTTTTTTGCATTTCCTGTTAATTTGTTTAAATTAAATCGAATTTCATGGACTTTCTTGTAGTGCACGCTTATAACGCGGCGTAGTTTGTGGGGCGTTTTCAACTTAAAGTGTACAAAGTTATATTTACGATTCCTAAAATCCCAATTTATTTTTAACAAATATAAATACAACACATTTTCTTATCAAATTATCGTGCTGAATTCAATATCCAAATAATTCTAAGAACTACTTACAAACATACAAATTATTAAAATTAAAACACGTGTAAGAGAGCCGTCAATGATCCGTTAAACTGTTACATACCTGAAAATAGAATAAAAATAAAAAAAAATATTTATATTATTATTCCATATTTTTAAGTAGAGATTATGTTAATTTAAGTATATTATTTTTATTATAATAATGAAATAATTGAGTTGGGCGGACATGGCGCTATACATTTAAGTCAATTATTCTTTAAATCAAGCGTACATTCACCTAACATTTAAATTTTTATATTTTATTGACTGTAATGTTAGATTAGTGCATCAATTTACACAGTTTCAATAAGTCTTTTGGATTGAGCATCAATTTTAAAGCTCTTAACAGATTTTAATATTTCCTTTAAAAAGAAAAAAATATGTACACACACAAAACAGTTTTTTTATGAAACCAATAGAAATATGAGTATAATAAAAAAAGACCTTGATTTCTTTTATGTTGTAGTTGTATTTTTTTTTATTATTATTTTTATGTTAATATTACTCTCTTATATTTATGATATTTAACTACTAATTTAAATTACCGCAACTGATGCAATATCATAAGCATCTTATAGTAAAATAAAAATATGCATAATTGTTTCTTTCATTTAATTTTTAAAGTGGCTTGTGGCAGAAAATTGGCTTCTTACCTCACAAAATGCTGATTTGTGTGTATTTTGTTGCAATGTGAGCCATGAACATTTACTGTGATTATTTAAATGCTTTTGATTAGAATAAATTAGACTTAGAAAGTGAAATTTCATGAGATGACCCCAAAATCTTCATACTACAATAATTTTCTTTACCGTATTGAAATTTCATTCAAATTAAAAAAATTTTCTTACAATTTCTTGTTTACATGAAGTCGCTCGATTTCCATTTTTTCTTTAAAATGATTGCAATCGCTAGAAAATCAATTTATCTGGACAGCTTTTTCGATTTACATCGATTCAACGACTTTTGAAACTTTTTTGATTCGTTGAAAATTTCAACACGGTATTTTTTTTTTTTTTATATATTCCGCGTGACCTTTTTTTTGAATATTAATTAAATTTCATAACATTTTTATCATAAATTGAATCAGGTGCATTATGAAATAAAAAATTCTAATAGAATTTCCGTCCTTTTTCCATTTTTTTTTTATGTGTTCCTGTTGCAAAGCATCAAGGAAAGCTGAATCATAATGAAAATGAGATAAAATGTTGCATTATTTGCCGTGTCTCAGTGTTGTGTTCCATTTGAAATGAAAATAAACCACCAGAGAAAGAACGCTATCACATCGTTGAATCTTATTTTTCTTTTGAAGCTGAATAACACCATTATGAATATAGAGACAAATACAAATGTAACAGTTACACAGCTGCTTCTCCGACCGCTGCTGCTGCTGTTGTTTTGTTTTATTTCATCTTATTTACAACAAACATGTTTCTCGTTTGTGTGTTATTATGCTTCATTCTTTCAATTTCTGTTCCTGTTACAACATTTATGCTTAATTGAGTTTTTTTTCTCTTTCATTTAAAACTCAACTGCAAGACGATGTTGCATTAAAGATACAATGAAGCGCCATGTTTTTTTATATACAAGCTCGTTCATTTTATGAATGAAAATGAAATGATAAAATTTGTAAGATAAAAACATTTCATGTCGAGACTATTTGTATAAAGTCATCATCAAATTATTAATGTTGTTTGATCAGTTTTGAGTTCATAACATAATGATGATGCATTTTTTTAGAACAAAAAATTTCATATCAGCAGCCAAAAATGATCTCATTTTAATGTAAATAAGATTCAGGTGTAATTACAATGCACATTTTTTCTTGTAAATACATTTTTAATTCATTTCAAATCTGTACAATGTGAAGCAGCACGATACGAAATGCAATTATAAATAAAACGGTGGCATCAAGCAACAACCATCATTAATGCGATGAAACAAAAGAAACTTATGTTTTTGTTTCTTTTGTATGAAGTGTAAATAAAAAATAAAATGAGATGAAATGAAGTGTGTGATGAATGATTATGTGTGTGTTTTTTTTTCTCTTTTTTTTAGAAAGAAAAGACACGAATAATTAAGGTACAGGTGGTAAAGTTGTGGTTTAGTAAGAAATGTTTTGCGGTGGTTTTGTCTAAATAATAATGATGATGATACAGTTTTAAGAATTAAAAATGGTACTTGTGGTTTCATTTAAAAGAAATTTTAATTGCACAACTCGTGCTTGAGGGATTTTTTCTTCAAAATCTCGTCAAATTCGAGCAATTAAGAATATGGGCCAAAAACCACTGATTAATCATCCCTTAATTGTAGCTTCTTGTACCACAATAAGCGGTGAAAAAAGACATTTATGATGAAATTGAGACAAAATCAGTCATCATCACATCAATCAAACACTCTAATCATAGTAAGAGCAAAAAAAAAAGAAATTTTCTTTAAATTAAACCACAAACAAGAAAATATCTGTTACAATTTATCTTATTTAACAGTTCAGGCTTAATATGATTGGTAATAAAATTTCAATGATCATGTTTCCAATTAGCAAATGAAATCAATTGATTTGCAAAAAAAACTGTTTAAATTTGTCTAAATTATACCCCGCTGGCCTTTTTTACATATAAATTTATATATAAATCATGAGTGTCAAATTACTCTGTAACGTTATTTTGGTCACAAATACACTTGACTGATATGAGGAAAATAACGGTAATGTAATTGAATGAAGGAAATAAGTGCATTTTGGGTTCAGCTACGAAACGTTCTGAGAAATGTCAAAATCAGTTAAAATTTGATTTTCAAGTCATATGTCCTTGAAATCGAGGAAAACAGTCAATCATTGCCATACTCCAAGTAAAACCATCCTCCAATGAGCATTTTTCACAAATTTTTGCATTGAAACCTTAAACAAAAACAGGAAGTATCAATTAAAATTTATATCATGACATTTATTGTCTCATATCCATTTAACCAAATAATAATTGCGCTTTCTAACTAAATGTTATTATTTATTTTTGTTGAACATTTGAATTGGTCTATCATGGGATGAGAACACTCAAAATTTCATTAAAATTTGATGTGATATCAAATTAAATCCTGTTGATACATTGTATTAATTTCAATATTTACCTATCAATATTTATTACAAAATTACCATTTTATACTGTCAATGCCAATGAATTCAATTCCCAATCAATAATTATACAAATATTTTCATTAACATTTTCATGTTTTTAATTTTAATCGAATCATCTAGTTCATGAGTGTCATATTGATTTGATTAACTCTTTTTTTACTAGTTACTGTATAATTCCATATTAAATTTAATACAAATTTGAAATTCAATTCAATTCAATATTGATAGGATTTAAAATTAGATCAAAATAAAATATGTAATTTATTCAATTCATTTGTTGTTTGTGATAAAATAATGTGTTTCCTTTTATGGAGTGTGGGTACATTTAATTGAGATAAAATTGTATTTTTAATTTAAAATGATAATTTTTTGTGTGTAATACATTGAAACTGATAAATTTGTATGTTAAACACTTATTTTTTACAAAATTTTTCACATTTTAACATCGGTTTCTCATGCAAAAGATGTTCATTTACTGCAACAGAAATCTTCATGCTTCTGCTTGAAGTGCTGATGTTACATCATCCAATCATTTTAAAATGCAATTTTTTTTACCACATTTGATTTGAAAAAAATCTCATCTAATTTATAAAAATATACAAGTGTTGAAAAATTTGTATTGAAATGGAGCATCATGTAAACATACAAATTCCATAGCATTCAAATGGAAAAATTAAATTAAAATAAAACATTGAGAGAAGAACAAAAATGGTGAAATATTTCTGCATATTTAATGTATAACGTTTAACCTGATGTTTAATTTTTTTTAAAAAAAGATATGTGGATTTTCTTTTTTCACATTGCACTAAAATTTTTATGCAATTTTCACTATTTAATTTAATATAAGTTCACATTTTAAATATAAATTAAATGAAAAAAGTGGTTTTTATGTATAATTATTTTTAGCCACTCATTTATTCGACCAACACGATGATGATAGTTTCAAATAATGGAATGGAAATGATGCTTAGTCCCAGTTGGTGATGATTTGAAACGTTTTTCATTAGAAAAATAGAAGGGGGAACCAAGAAAAATGTTTGGATTTCAATCGATTTGATCGATTTTTGCCTAAATTTGAGTTTTCCTTGTAATTTTTTCCTATTCTGACATTTCTGGTGGTAATTTGAGGTTTGACACTGCACACAAATTTGACACAACTTCATTAAAATCATGGCCTTACTCGATTTTCATTGAAAAATACTGAGAGTATAACATCACAAAGTCCCATTACATTTACAAATCGTTACAAACAAAAAATTTAATCAGATTATAATGTAATTTTTTTTCATATACATTCATTTTTAATAAAAAAAAAAGCATAACGACCTCATATTTTAAATTTCATACATTTTTCTATTCATGAGTTGCAATACATTCATTTAAAATTGTGAAAATGTGAAAATAAAAACACTAAAAATGTCACATATGGAATCTTCTTAACATATTTTCACTTGTTCCAATGCATGTCGTGACAAAATTTCTAACATTAGATCATAAAAAAATATGAATTTACTCTTCATGACATATTACCATCATCATCATCATCGTTTTGTTTCTTTTTTTTCTCACTTTTTCATTTTCATTTGAATTTTGTTTCATATGAATAAAAATTTACTTCTTCATTATAAATGTGACAATCGTGCATTTATTTAATCTTCATCAATATTTTGTGTGGGTGTTGTGCACATGTGCATGTGAGTTTTTCTATGAAATAAAAGCAGTTTGACATTTTCATCTTCATCATCGATATCAATTTAAAAATTGTTTATGTCATTCAATAAAAACCGATATTCCTTCTATTTGTATTTAATGTCACATTCAATTATGATTACTTTGAAATGAAAAAAAAATGGAATTGATCATATTTTTATAATATAATGAAAATTAATCAACTGTGTTTTGTTGATTTAAATGAATTCTATTTTGAAATTGAAATTATTGTAAAACTCATTCGACCTTAACACAGTTAAAAGTTATAGAGTAAGTTTTTTTGTCATCATCATCATCATAATCATTAACATTAAAATTTTATGATGATTTTATTCTTATTTTTTTGTGTCATTGTCTTGCATACCAAACTATCATCGTTTACATGAATTATAATAAGAATAAAAATAAAGTTGAATGAAACAGAAAGTTTTATTTAAAATGAACAAGGAAAAAAATGCAAATTTTTAAGAATCATTGGATAAGAAGCAACAATAACATGTTAGCAACAAGAAGGATACATAAATATTTAGTATCAAAGTTTTCTGTAAAGTTGATTTTATTCAATTTAACCCTTTTGAACCAGCTCATTGAAAAAATGAGAAAAATAAAGGTTTTTCTGCATAAATCAATTAATTTTATTAAAATTAGAATTTCCAGATACATTAAATTGTAATTTTAAAGGAACAACTAAAAAAAATTAGGGTGGCTACAAATACACAACCACCAAGATTTATCAACAAATTCAATGAAAATGGATCTAAAAATGGCAATAATTTGTCGAAAAATATATTTATATAATAATATTATAATGAGTTTTTGCAACACTCACGGTAAATTTTTGATTTTGGGTTGGAAATTTTTGAAGAAAATTCAATCACTTGTTTTTGTGCTCACTTTTGTCAGGATTTGAATTTATAACAGTCAAAAAACATGCTGTGGAATATTCAAATGCACAAATTTTTTATTTAGCGTTAATCTTAAGGATTCAAATTAACTGTTAGAAAAAAGAAATTATTAATTTTTAAAAAAAAATATCGGTTTTCGTGACTTTTTGCAGGTGGTTAGACATACTAACCACTGGGATCAAAAGGGTTAAAGAAACACAAAGCAGGGGCGGATTGAGAATTATTAACGACCCTGACATTTATTACGATTTTCTCTTAAATTTACGCTAAACTTAATTTTTACAAGACGATCAACTGCGGCCTTTCTGACATTTGCCAGATTGCCTGTATGGCCAATCCGCCAGTGACTCAGAGAAGGATTAAGATGGGGGTGGGAAGTGCCAAAGTACGAGTGATGAGACATAAAAACAACATAAACATTTTTACAATGATGACTTCAATGAAAAACTTTGAAATGCAACGAAAACAAGTTTCGAATGTGAAAGAAAATCCGTGCCTTTAAAATCGATTAACTGTCAAAAATGGGTTAAGAGTAAATTTTTTATGTAAAAAAAAACAAAAAGTTTTGTTTATGTTTCCCTTTTTTATCTTTCCGTCTTTTTTTATGAATAAATATTATTTACTTTAAATTTAAATATTAGCTCTTAAATGACATGCGATTCTGGAATATTTTATTAAAAATAATCAATTTAAAGCGAGATTTTAAAAGACTTTAACTTAAAATTATTTCATTGAATCAGAAATGTTTTCATTTTTTACTGTTTAACTTCAAAGTAAAAAAAAAAAATTCCCATGAAATTGATACTCCTGAAGAAGACGAGACATAACATGTAACAACTATTCAATTCAATTTTTAACTTTTGTTTAACATTCAAACAAAAACTATCAGAAAATTTAATCTGTAAAAGTGTATAATTTTAATTTTTTATTTAAAAATGTGGTAAAATTTATTGTTATCATGTGCACATATTATGCCACCATAATTCTTCATTGCATCTTCATACACACACACACACACACACACACACACACACACACACACATGGATATAAGTAAAAAACACAAATAATAAACATAATAGTAAGTTCATTTAAAATTCAAATAATTTTCCTCAACATTTTTTAACATTATTATTTTTGTTTTGGATTTTTTTTTACTTATTACGTGTAAAATGTTTGAATTAAAGTGCTAATCGTACAAGATATTCATGTGAATTGACACACGTTTTCAAATATTGCGTTTGCTCGTCTCATTTTCTCTTATTTTCTCTGTGTAAATGAGCATTGCATAATAACGCGGTACGGAAATAAGTTAGGTATGGTTTGCCATAAGGGATTTCCTTACTTTATCATTTTATTTATTATTATTATTATTATGAGCTCTCTTTAGCGATAGATGTACAGATCAACGTTGAATACTTTTATGTCTGACTATGCAAACCATGAATTTTTTTTTTTTTACTTTTTTTTTGGTTTGAATTGAATTTGAATACAGATAACATATAAATTTTTTGTACAACAGAGTAATGTGTGGTTTATGCAAATATGTACTTGAATTTCATTACAATTTATTCGATCGTCTTTCTCATTGGTAATGTGAAAGCAAAAGTATAACATCATCGTATTTCTGCAATATTTGAATAAAAATAATGAATTATGATGATTTTCCGGGAAAGAAACATTTCTTGTAACATCAAAACTTTTTATAAGGCGAAAATTTGTGACAACACTTATTTTAAGCAAACCAACACAAAAAAAAAATGATAATAAAAAGTATCATTTTACATTTGAACAAAGTCCCAACTGACTATAAAACACATTAATTTTTAATGGTATTTTCAAATATTTTTGTTAAAAGCAACAAAACATGGAAAGAAAATTTTAATCCCCAAAATATGAATTTTTGATGAGGAAAATGTACGAATTTTAACACTAAACCCATAATAATGAACATAAAGAATTTAAATGTTTGGTATATTTATTTAAAATTTTGCCTTAATGCATTTAGAATTTATTTTAAATCGTTTTATGAGTAATTAAATTGTATGAATTGAAGTTTGAAAGGTAATTTTCATGAAAATTGTAATAAAATTGCATTTCATCATCGAAATTGGTTGTCATTTACTAAATTGAATAAGTTTCGAGGTTTTCGTTAATTTTATTAAAAAATTCTTTAAACAGTCCGGTTAAATTTGGGTTTCTGTAAAAAAAATCACATCGTTCACGGTAAACGATTAAAAACATTACATTTCTACATAACTCTGATCAAAATTCCACCTTTTTAAGCACGATTTAGGTCAATAGGTAACGTGAGGTGTCATGTCAACACTCAATCACAACATAAGAGTGTGATTTTTCCTTTTATGTTTCCTTTTTCATCCGGTCATTCATCATAAAATCACTTTAAAAAAGCTAACAATCAACTACCGACTTCCATTTATCGTCAATTACTTGCCATAATAACACTGTGCTTAATCAATAATCAATGCTTTTTCACAACACACATGTAAACATTTTAATGCATCGAAATTTACCTCATATAATTACATTTTGTTAATATACCAACTTAAAAAAAAAACACAAAGCGTGTAATATTATTTTATGCATTCATGCAGACAAGCCACCACCATGCCAAGTATTGAATTGAAAATTGCACTTCATCCGGTTCAGTTAATGTATGTGCAAGTTGATTTTATTGTACATTTAATAGTAAATAAATAAATGAACCTCTGTTTTTTCCCTGTATATAAATCGCATGGTACTAAATTTAATAATAGTAATATAAATAATCAACAAAATATTTCAGTGTACAATGCAAATAAAAATGTGGTTGATAATTTGAGTCAAAATTTAATATTCCTTTAAATTAATATATAAATTGTAATCATGTAATGTTAATTTTGAGCGAGACTGCAGAGTTTGTTGTTAAATTAAATGTATTTTCAGTATTTTGGGTATTTTTAAATTAAATAAACCAGGTTTTTAAAATATTTTTCTTCATCCTTTCCCACTGGTGCCCCACTTTTTGGGTTGAGAGTGTTCATTTTACATTAAAAGAAATTTCAATGCATCTTAGTAAAAAAAAAACTATCATTTTCACGTAGACACACATTCATAAATTTTAAATGAATTCATTTTTCACATCGTAAAACATTGCATATGATTAAAAGCTTAGACAATAAAAGTGTGAATTTTATTCTAGAAATGTAACAAAATGGTGACTGTTGCAATGCAATTTGAATTCTCTCTGAATTTAATGTTCAACGAGAGACAAAGTAAGACGATTGCACATGAAAAATATTTTTATGAATGCAATAAAAACGCTTTTTATCACTATTTCTCTTTGAAACTCTTAACAATAATGAAGTTGAATTGTTAAGCAAAATGGTATCAAGTGAAAATGTTTTTTTTTCTTATTTTCAAGAATAATTGTCTTTTTTTCTTGTAGTTTGAATCAGATCAAAGGATAAGTTACTGAAGAATTTAATGAAATGTATTTTGAAATAATGTTACGAGTTTTAAAGAACAAAATATAATGATTCGTTCGGTTTTAACTTCAAAGTTACAAGTTAGCTTGGAATTTCATATAAGAGAGCATCCTACATCAAATTTAATGTACAGAAATCCTTGAATGTAAAATATGGAACAAAAAAAAATATTTCTACATTCTGAAATTGCACTGTAAAACCAAATTAACGTAAAATTGTTTAAAAATTCAGAGTCAAGTCATTCAAATTCTCTTTAAAAATCCTTAAAATTTTGTACCAAGTTTCTTTTCATTCAAAAAAAAATATTCAAATAAAAATAAAATTCATGTCATTTTACTTCAAATTTCATTTTGCTGTGTTCCATTACAATCATTTTCAGAGAGAACAAAATTTGTCAAAGGTGTCTCCAGATCAAACGAATGAATTATTACACTGATATATCTTCATTCTTCTCTTTTTTTTATTTTAACTTTATCTCAATACAGAAAAAAAATAAATTTAATAATTTATTTTACATTTTACGAAAAAAAAACAATAATAATAATATTGCATGATGATTTTCAATGTATGTTAATATATTATATTTTAAATGACTGTGGTTTGTTTGCTTGTAACACCATTTGCAATAATTTATAACATGTAATGCCGAAACCAGAGACAGATTCATGTTAAATGTCATTTTTTTTATAGTTTATAAGTAAGGTCGCTGCAATGGCCTTGTTTGATATGAATCATAAAGTAGGGTAATAAATTTAAGCTTTCGAAGTCAATATAAAAAGAAATTTGCGGTATTATGGTCCAGAAATCAATTTAAGATACAGCTTGAATTCACTTTTTCTACCAATTCAATGATTTTCATCACCAGCCATTTCCAGCAATCAACTATTTTGTTTAACATTAAGCTCAAATTGAATCAGTTCAAAGTAAAAATTTCAATTGACATTTCACACTTACGTACACACAAATACACACACAGTTGCCGAACGAGAAAATTTCAATTTCAATTAAAACGGAGATTAAGTGTGGTGTTGACATACCTTCAAACCATTTCATACAAAATTTGTTCATTTTACACTATTAAAAACACTTTGAAGCAAATGGAGTGAATTTGATACAAAACCTTAAATTTGGGTATAGATTTAATTGAATCTATTCACTTTAACAAAAAAAGAGAAGATTTTAATTAGAAAAAACACTTTATATGTCATGCTAATTCAATGAAATAACATAAAACACACACCAGATCGATAATAAAACCATAAAAGCCTGTCAATACATTTTAAGTCCATGTATTTGTGTGTGCCTGTGTATTTATTTTCAAAAAATGTATATTCAAGGACTTTATTTATTAACTTCCTATACAACGTTAACGTTAAAGTAAATGAACATGTGCCAAATGATATATAACATAAATAATAAAATGTTTAGAAATTTTCTCGGTAAATAAATGACCTATAAATGTAATGTATTTAAGACTGAACGTGATTTTGTTCTTAATTGAAAATTGCTTTCACTAGAATTTTTATTTATTTTTCCTTTTAACAGAAAATCATCATAACTTGCGATACGAGAAGGTTATTTCCTTTAATTCTTTTATGCGTGAAAATGAAAATAAAAATGGTCACATCTGGTGTATGATGAAAATTCTGGGAAATATTGATGAACAATAATAATCACCTTCACATAACATGAAAGCAAATTTACCACATTTATTTGATTTTTTTACATTTCATCATCACGGTATTTTGATACAAAAGGAGCTCTCATTTCAACAAATCATCATCATCATCATAAAATAAAAGAAGGGGAGTAATTTTTCAAGAATCATCTCTCCAAAACTCAATATCATTCGAATTCAAATTTAAAACAATGCATGAATCTTAATCTGTTGAATAAATACAAATAAAAATACTTTAAAACACTTAAGCCATAAAAGTGATCAACAACACAATAATAAAAAAATACATATTAAAGGAAAACGTCAATAAAATCTATTGTTTTCGATTTGTTTGGGTTTTTTTTCAATATATTAACCGCTTTCTCAATTTAACTTCACATACAGAGAAAAACACATCAAAAGTGATAAAATAGATTAAATTTCATTCTATTTTTAAAACAAATATACTTGAAATAGAAACATTTTTTCCATGGAAAAACCCCAATCGTCATACCCTTCAAGTGCTTAGAAGAAATACTTTGTATATAGCAACAGTGAGTGAGTAGTCCTGAATATAAATTTTTGTTTTTAACAGATATGCATATAAATAAGGATTGTAATAAAAAAAAAGGGGATCACTCCTTTGATATAACAGGAATTGTGTAAATGGATATCATGTCACTTACACTCTTAAAAAAAAACAACGATGAGTCTTAAACACACAATGTACATTTAATTTAAAATTCCATTCATGAAAAGTTATACATGAATTATCTTAAAGTGGATTAAAGTGATAAATATTCAATTCATGAATGGAGTTCATTTCAAAGTGCGGGGATGTAAGTTGAAATTTCTTTAAATATCAAGAGTCAAGTCAATTAAAGAGCGAGTTCATGTAGTTTTAAAGATTTTTGATATGTTTCGCAAAGCTTCACGGTTTGAGCCTATTCTAAGGCCTTGAAAACTGAAAAATAAACCACGACAATACGCTTTATTTGGAAATGTTTGGAAAAAATATATAAACTCACTAAAAACAACACACTAAAATTTATAGTAATATAATATTGATGGTAATATTGATGGTAATGAAGTCGCTGATAGGTTAGCTAGAGAAGGATCAGCATCTACATTTGCAGGAGAAGAACCTTGCTTAGGTATCGCATTAACAACGGCCAAATCTGCCATATTTGAATGGCTTATTGACAAATCAACTTTGTATTGGGAAGATCAAAGGATGTATCATTCACAACATGTACACAACTTTATACCTAAGAGGTCAGTAACACTCACAAGGGAGTTGCTAAGAATGAGTGTGGTTCAGGTACTGGTTGCATTCCTAACGGGACATGCCAGATTACTCAAACACTTGAAAAACATGCGTCTTAGCAATACAGACTTGTGCAGAATTTGTGAAGAAGAAGAAGAAACTGCGGAACATATATTGTGCTTTTGTAGAGGATTAGAAAATAGAAGAAGAAGGTATTTTGACCCGTGTCAAGATTGCACCGGTGCAATTTTTTTTTTCGAAGTTTGATTTTCGAAAATTCGAAATTTAGTTTTTACCATTGTAATAGATGGCTAACAGTCTAAAAATGTCCACACATCTTTTCTGTCAGTTATATTTTACAATTATTTAAAAGTTTCTTCAGTTAAACATAACTTAAGATTTAGGTTCAAAAAGGTGCAAATTCGAACTTTGTCCTATTGTAGCTCAGTAGTTTTACATCAGAACTCATTCAAACCTGAAACAAATTTTCAGATATGAACCGCAGCTACCTCGCAAAACCATTTATTTTGGTCTTGTTCATACATAACATGCCAAAACTTAGGATTAAGGTTTAAAGAGGTGCAAATTTGAACTTTGTCCTATTGTAGCTCAGTAGTTTTACATCAGAACTCATTCAAACCTGAAACAAATTTTCAGCTATGACCCGCAGCTACCTCGCAAAACCATTTATTTTGGTCTTGTTCATACATAACATGTAAAAACTTAGGATTAAGGTTCAAAGAGGTGCAAATTTGAACTTTGTCCCATTGTAGCTCAGTAGTTTTACATCAGAACTCATTCAAACCTGAAACAAATTTTCAGATATGAACCGCAGCTACCTCGCAAAACTATTTATTTTGGTCTTGTTCATACATAACATGTAAAAACTTAGGATTAAGGTTCAAAGAGGTGCAAATTTGAACTTTGTCCCATTGTAGCTCAGTAGTTTTACATCAGAACTCATTCAAACCTGAAACAAATTTTCAGCTATGACCCGCAGCTACCTCGCAAAACTATTTATTTTGGTCTTGTTCATACATAACATGTGAAAACTTAGGATTAAGGTTCAAAGAGGTGCAAATTTGAACTTTGTCCCATTGTAGCTCAGTAGTTTTACATCAGAATTGATTCAAACCTGAAACAAATTTTCAGCTATGACCCGCAGCTACCTCGCAAAACCATTGATATTGGCCTTGTTCATACATAACATGCCAAAACTTAGGATTAAGGTTCAAAGAGGTGCAAATTTGAACATTGTCCCATTGTAGCTCAGTAGTTTTACATCAAAATTTATTCAAACCTGAAACAAATTTTCAGCTATGACCCGCAGCTACCTCGCAAAACCATTTTTATTGGTCTTGTTCATATATATCATGTTTTCTACTCCACTACAATACGACAAAGTTCAAATTTGCACCTCTTTAAACCTTAATCCTAAGTTTTCACATGTTATGTATGAACAAGACCAATATCAATGGTTTTGCGAGGTAGCTGCGGGTCATAGCTGAAAATTTGTTTCAGGTTTGAATGAGTTCTGATGTAAAACTACTGAGCTACAATAGGACAAAGTTCGAATTTGCACCTTTTTGAACCTAAATCTTAAGTTATGTTTAACTGAAGAAACTTTTAAATAATTGTAAAATATAATTGACAGAAAAGATGTGTGGACATTTTTAGACTGTTAGCCATCTATTACAATGGTAAACACTTAATTTCGAATTTTCGAAAATCAAACTTCGAAAAAAAAAATTGCACCGGTGCAATCTTGACACGGGTGGTATTTTGGTTGTTTAAACAGACAAATAAATCCAACAGCCTTATTTGAATTCAGATTGCATGAAATCTATGACTTCTTGAAGGGCATTTCAATTGTGAAAAATGAATATAATCTTGGTTAAGTCGCAAGACAGCCCACAAAAAGTCCAACACTAAGTGGCTGAGGTGGACAAGCCACCTTATAATCATCATCATCACGCTTTTAAATATCGTCTGTTTTGAAAAATTACGTTGAAATCCGTTGTCATCGAATTCATTCAAAGCTAAAATTTTCCATTGAGTAGTGGAATATTTTCAATTACATTCATTAAAATAATCAACAACTCTAACTTTTGACTTTTTCAATACAATTATGTGTGTGTATTTTCGTTTCCCACATAGGTCATGGCACATATGATCAACATGAGCATAATAAAAACAAAAACTCATTGTTTTAAGTTGTTTTGAATTTAACACAATACTGTAAAATATTTTTTTTAAAACTGTGTAAAAAATAAGACAATTTTTCAAAATAATTGCTAACGTCACACATTGAGAATTGATGGTACCCATCGCGCCTCATGTAGTTTCAGTTACCTTGAGCTTCTACACACACACAGTCAATACACAAATTTTGTGTTGTTTGACAAAGTTAATAATTGTTTTATCATGAAACTTGTCATGGAACAATGAAAATGTAATAGAAAAGTAAAAATGAGGTTATTTATGTACTTTCCCTTGTTTCGTTTTCGTTTTTTTTTGTGATTTTTTTTTATTGAAATTTTTACACATAAAGATGCATGTATGAGTTATTGTCTTTTATCAAGACAAAAAAAAACATTAAAGTAAAGTAAAGTAAAACAGAAACAATGTGCTATAAAAATCAGTGACTGTAAGTAAAAGTTTGACTCGTTAAGGCAAAATTTCATTTGAAGTAATGCATTGATTTACTTTGAAATGAAATTTTATTTTTTTAAGATTAAAATGACTGAAAAGATTTTGGGATCAAAAATTTTTTTTTTTTTTTTATATAACCATGAATGGGTTAATTTTATATGAATTTTAATTTTCATCGTCAGTTTCATCAACATTCAAATTAAAACAAACACAACCAAATTAGGTCAGATAAGCATTTTAATTTTAACATAAAATTGATTAAAATTTAGTTTTCAAGTTAAAATTACATAGTAAAAGAATTCAAAGATGATTACCAGCATGATGCATTTAAATTGTGTTTTTGTACAACAAAAAAAAAAATAACATTTGATTAAATTTTATAATTTAAAACAGTAATTACACATTTTATTATATCTGTATTTTAAACGTAACGATCACACTAATAAAGACCAGACCAGGCATTTGTTTTGAATTAGTAATGATGATTTTCCTCTCTTATTAAATTTAAAATAAAAACTACATTCAACAGACACACAGACCAAGAAACAAATTACCATCATTAGAAATTACTAAAAAAAAAGTTTCCAATGATAAAATATTGAGGGAAATTTAGAATGCTCTTTCCTTGTCTTCCCACTGTCTCATGTGAATGTACCAATCTGTTTCAATTAACCTAGTTTTCTGAATAATGCAACTCAATTTACCAGACATCCCATAAAATTCTTAATGAATTGACTCAAATTACACACACACACACACACATTAAATAGAAATATTTATAGTTTTCAGATATCACACAGATTTGATAAAACAGAAGTGGTAATAAAATATCATTTTGAATTGATATTTGAGTTTCCAGTTCAGTGTTCCAACTAAAATTGATAGAAGAAGTTTTAACTTTAAAGGAAAATGAAGAGAGAGAAGGAGAAAATGAAAACAAACAATTGATACTAGTTCAATATCATAGGGAATGAGTGTAAAGTGCTCGTGTACCAGGTGGCTCTTAATATAATTTAATTTGATTCAATTATTTGCAATCAAGTTTCAAAGTTTATTTTTCTACTTTAAAATGATTGCAATTATTTTTCATCAACTAATGAACTTTTCGTGTTTATTTTTTTAAATGATTTCTAGTAAAAATAACTGAAATGAAAATAAAACGAAGTTTCAATATAAATTTGATCAATATGAATTTGAATTTCATTTCAATTTATTGTAATAAAAGTCATCACTTAAAAAACAAAAAAAAAATATTTTTATTTTCATAAAATTTAAATTCATATTATTCTTCTTCAGGTGAGCTCGTTCTCCTGATATGCATTTAAATGTAATGTGATCAGACATGCGAGTAATATGTAAAAATGTGATGAATATTTAAAATATCATAAAAAAATACACACTTCACAGGTGAGCACAATCCTCGCATTGTTTTTTTAAACTTCAGAGTGAGTTTTTTGTATTGGGAGACGCTTTAAACTTCCAGTGCCTGTATATAAAATACAATATCGCGTTATCATATCTTTGAACACAAAAAAATATGATACAACATTGTACTTACACGGGAAATGCAAAAGTTGCCGTATTGTTGCCGTATTTGTTGCCGTAGACGGCAACTTCTTGCCGTGGCACGGCAACTCTACGGCAATTGTACGGCAACATTTTTAAATTTTTTTTTTCATTTATTCAGTAACAAAAACATAATTTTATCAAAAAAAATTCAAAAACTCAAAAAACTCAAAATTTTCAAAAAAAACTCAAAATTTTCAAAAAAGTCAAAATTTTCAAAAAACTCAAAAATTTCAGAAAAGTCAAAATTTTCAAAAAACTGAAATTTTTCAAAAAATTCAAAAATGTCAAAAATTTCAAATATCATACAAAATTTCAAAAAACTCAAATTTTTTAAAAAATACATTTTTGAAATTTTTGGACTTTTTTTGAAAATTATGAGTTTTTTGAAATTTTGAGACTTTTTTGAAATTTTTTAATTTTTTTTGTAAATTTTTGATTTTTTTAAATTTTGAGACTTTGTTGAAATTTTTGAGTTTTTTTTGACAGTTTTTTGAAATTTTTGACATTTTTTAATTTTTTTTAAATTTTTGTTTGACTTTTTTTGAAAATTTTAAGTTTTTTGAAAAAATTATATTGTATAAATGAAAAAAAAAAATTAAAAATGTTGCCGTATTTGTTGCCGTACAATTGCCGTAGAGTTGCCGTGCTACGGCAATAAGTTGCCGTCTACGGCAACAAATACGGCAACTTTTGCATTTGCCGTGTATTAAAACAGGCTTGAAATAATAAGACATTTGACGATACAAGTAACATGTACCTTGATCATGGATTATGATGAAATGAAAGAAAATGTATGTGAAATGTAAAAATGCATCTTTTTCTAACATTTTTATTAGAATTTGCATTAAACTGTGTACTTGGCTTCATGTAACGTGTCGTGTCATGTCTTGTTTTGTATGAAATATTACTACATCGTACTTTAATCAAAAATTATACAATAGCATTACACTTTAAATTGAAAATGTCTCGCAAAGAATCCCGCATTATATGCATAGACTAAAAAAGTGTCCATAATATTCGTAGTTATGTTAAGGACTAAGTTCATCTTGACCTCGTATGAGCTTTATTTCGTTGAGGTTCATCAATTAGGCAATTTCTGACAAATTGATGGCCTCTACTAAAATATCTCCTTTGCTGTTGATTCCAGTCTGACTCATCATTAGAATGTCTAATTTTTCGTGTACAGCCTTAAGCGAATCTTAAATTTCTTTATTTTCATTCCAAGCAAGTTCTCCACATGGCTCAATTGTTATTTTGATTTTAGAGCTTTCGTTGTTTTTCATGTTAATGAATTTAATTTTTTTTTCATTTTGGTTGTCCATAAAAACGAACTATTACCCGAATTAACAGGAAATGCATTAAAAATGGAATTCATCAAAATACCTGTAAGCGTTAATCAAAGATCTCCGTCTCCGAACCAAGTCAATTTGTACTGCGGCGAGTTTTTAACTTACAGTGTAGATCATGGCAATGAAATAAAATAGTAAAAATTTGGTTTCACAAACAAATTATTATGAAAGTTTATCTTTAATTAAACCCATTTACGCTTTTCTTCATTTTCTAATCCTTGCATTGTATAAAATTCTGCAAACGATAAGATAAAAAATTAACTCAGGTACATGTCAATTTAAACAACCCTCAGCTATTTGTCTAGGTGAGAAGAATAATAATGAAAGGACATAACACAGATTTATCTTTCCTTCCTGAAAACAATAGAAAAACTTTTAAATCCTTTCTTCCTTTTCCAGTTCTTCTTTTTGAAATAAGCTAGAACATACATTTAAAAGTGAAATAAAAAAAAGGGAAACAAAGATTAAAGAAAAAGTTAAAAACTAAAAAAATAATCATCTTAGCATATGATTTTAATTGCATTCTATTCTCTCTCATTTCATGCAAATTTTACTTTATTTTTATATTAAAATTCAAGTAGCTTTTAACAAAATTATTTCAGTTTTTTCCTTTAAATTTAAGGTAAATTATCGACATAATCTCAGTTTTAATGACAATGATTTGCCTACAGCATTTTAAATTTAATGAAATCTAGTTATTATTTTTCTTTGAGGTATAACCTTGATTAATATTTCAATTTAGATTCAAATACCTTTAAAATTGATACAAAATCATGATTATTTGAAATTTTTATTACATTTTAATTCAAATATTAACCGTCAATTTATTTTGTATTCAATTTTATTAAAATTTTCATATAATGATATTATGAATCGAATTTCATTGAAAAAATGTATGACAATTAAATTATGTTTTTTTTTTCATTTTAATTCAATATTTTAAAAATATAAATAAAATACGATTTAAATTTTGATTAAGGTTTATTCACACACCTAAACAACAGCAACAAACACAAAAATTACAAGAAAAAAAATTTGAATTGACTTTTCAATATCACCATTGACACCAATAGCTGCCTACACATTACGATTACGATGTAAATGTAGATTTGATGAGGTTTGAATTGAAATTAGATAAAAATTTTAAGTATTTTACTATTTTTAATGTCATTTTAACGTGGAATGCATCATCATCATCATTGAAATCTTTGAATGCAGATTGATTTCAACAGTATCACGACTGTAAATTGAATTCAATACAAAAATAAAATTTAATAGCAAAACAATGCTTAAATAAAACCTACAAAAAAATATCAAAATAAAACCTGTTGGTTTTTTTTTCTTTGATGGTGTGGTACGCGAGACATGCAATGATGTTTAACACAATAAATTACGAACATAAACCAAAATAACACTGTTTTATATAATAATAATTTTAATAACAAAAACAATAACAATCATAATGTCATATTAAATAAAACATTTATATTCATCATCTTTAATGTATTAAACAACAAAGAAATGAAATGAAATGAAATGAAAAAAAAACAATAGACCACGCAGATATTCAATCAGACAGTAAGTCGCGATTTAAAGAGGTACCACCTCAAATATGACCATATCAGAAATTTTGTAAAGAAAATGATGACAACGAAAAAAGACCAAAACAAAAGGACTGTGATTGCAGTTAACCATCATTTATGGTATAAGCACGCAAAACAATTAACATGAATCGAAAGTGAATATCGTTGTTTTTATTGAATTTTAATGGAAAAAAATAAATCGAAAAATTAATGATAGTGAAAAGTGCATTTTGAGACATTGACCTGAGATAATTTAAGCAAATTTCTATCCGCTCTCAACCCAAAACCAGTAGCACTAGAAATGCAACTAAGACACCAGTGGATTGGGGATTGTACGGTGCAATGATTAGGGTAACTTTCAATATTAAGGTTGCATTCTCGATTTTAGCTCCGGCCATTAAACTTTAGAATCTCAAATGTCGCTTTTTCCGGCTACTAAATTTAAGTTAAAGACTAGATAAAGGTGGCGACTGCTTGGGAGTCATCCCATCCTTTTAGGATAAAAGCTAAGACCCTCCGTTGATGATTACTGGTATTCACAATGGGCCCAACTGATGACCTGAGTGCAAATAACAAATATTGTAGCAAATATTGCGTCTGATGTGAAGACACCAGTGGGACATTCACGAGAGACCAAGAAAAAAACACTGGTTTTGGGTTGAAAGTCTGTGAGCTTCTTAAATTGATCATAATCGGGTCTCAAAATTCATGATAAAACGTCTCAAGATGTCCCATGTTATTATTGTACTTATTACCATGTACTTATTACATAAAAGAGCAATATTTGGTTGTATTGAGAAAGTAAGTCAACGTAATAATGATAATACAAAAAAAACAAAAACAAATTACTTATGATTTTTTTTTGTTTGTGGCTTAAAGAAAACTATTGTTTTTGTTTCTTTACCATAATATCTGAAAACAATGCAATAAATCATATTATGACAGTAAGAAAAGTGAATTTCATTGATAATCATGAATTATTCAATTATTGAAAATCAAGAATGATGACCCAATTCATATGGGAAATAGTTGTTCGATTTTTTCAATCAGAATATTTCACAGTCAAAATAAAAACAAATTAAAATGAAACAAACAAGCTGTTTTTCGAAAAAAAAAGTTGTTATGTTTTGAAGAATAAAAGAAAATATTTTCTTGATATTGCATTTCAGTCTGAACCTTTAAGGCATAGACAGCTTTTCTCTTGAATATATCATGAAAATTGTGATAAGAAATCCTTTGTTAAAATTGTTTACTTTTATTTTTTCATTTAAATGAAAGACAAAACAATAAAAAATACAAAATACATCTCAAGGAAAAGCAAAAATATGTTAAGGCAGTCTAGTTAACTAATTTAGGACTCTCTTGGGCATCATCATCCACACAATTCAAAAACGTTCGCTGTAAATGGTCTTCATTTGAATATTCCACATTTTAATACACATTTCCAGTCTTCAAGAAAAATTATAATTGTAATTTTTCAAAACTATTTCAATTCAATTCGTTCTAGACATTTCATTTTTTGTATTTTTTTCTTCAGAGTAAGGCATTGCCATGACGAGACTGTGGCACATTTCAAATAAGGAATGAAATGAAATGAAGTTCATTGTCTCAAGGGTTCAATGTACAAAAAAAAATAAATTTTTCATTTCTTTTCATAAAAAAAAAAGTTAAACTTCATCAAATGTTAAATGTAACTCAAAATTTGACTCGCACACAATGACGTTGAATTTGAAGAAAATCAAAAGTTTTCTTGTTCATGTAATATTTTTTTTTTTTATATACAATTGAAAGTAAAAGATCATAAAAATAAAAAAAAAATACAAAACTTTTGTCAAAAGAAAAGAAAACTGAAAATTCAAGTGTGTATGATAAAAATAATGAATTTCAAAGAGAACACCGTTAACATGTAATTGTTTCCTTCCCTATCTTATGATTCCATGGACATTTTCTTTTCTTTCTTTGTTTTTCATTAAAAGAATTTTGTTTTTTTTTCCATTTTTATATAAATTAAGATCGTGTAATTCAAGAAGAAAATTAAATGCAAGGTCTATTTTTCTTTTAATTGAAGAAAATGAGATAATAATCCGTTTTGCGCAACATTTTTATTATTGGGCACTCGTTTATTTGTCTTTTTTCTTCTTCTTTGTTTTAATTACAAAGCTACCTTAAAAATAAAAAAAATAAATAAAATTAGAGACCACTTTACGATAATTTGTACCTTTTTTGTTTTTTTTTTCATTTAATTTTGTTTTGTATAATTAAATATCCGCATTGATTTTTTTACTTTTTCCTGGTTCAAATTCTCATTACAAACTCTCATTATAGGTCTCACTCATAATTGAAGCCGAATTTTAGTTCTTTATTTATTTCATTTAAAAGTAACAAAAATGCGTGTGTGTGGGATGCACTTCAATGTCGATATTTTGTTTATTTAAAATCCATTCTAGATCAAAATTCAACGTGAGACGTTTTTTCCTGGTTCCTTTTATGACATGACATACGCACATATAAGTTTGACCTTCAATTCAGATATTGACATGGTTACATACCTGAAATGAGATAAGAATAAAAAATTAATATTATTAGTATTGAATTTTTAAATAAATTAAATTGAATAAAATTAAAAAATTGACCTGAATTCACTTAAATTTAACATAAATTGACTGTTTTTTGTTCATATCACTTTGTTTACGCTTTTCAAGCATTCTGGACAGTATTCAAATAATATAAAATTAAAATTATATCACTTAACATAACTTAACATAAAAAACTCCTAGAAACTGTAATAAAAACTAAATGGAAATAAACGTTATAAATATCACACACATTTTTTGTAATATTTCACGGTTCAGATCACTTTTCATATCTAATTTACAAACAAATAAGATAAATATGCTCCAGTTATCATTAGAAGTCCACACACGCTCATTGAATTAAAGAGTAATAAAAAGATGATTTAATTATAACTGTTCTTATTAATGGCATTTAATTCAATCATTCAATAAATTGAGGAATTCCTTTCAAAAAATGTTGGAGTGACTTCATGAGAATCTTCATCATAGGCTCTCAACGAAAAACTCACTCAAAAACGATGTTAATTCACTTCAATTCATTCATAAGAAAAAAAAATCCATTGTTACTTTTCAACGAAATCGTCTCACTCTTAAGCAATGAAAATCTAACGGAATCACACATTATTTTTTTCAACATTTATATTAACTGTAATTAGAGACATTTAAGATATTTTCATTATCACCATCATCATCATCATAACATTAACATAATTATAAATGGCATCAAGTTACATGAATTAACATGTTCATTCGCATTTTTTTTTTTGTTTTATTTTAATAACACTTCATTAAAATTATAGTAACAATAACCCATATCCACAGGCCTTAACTAATGCTTGAACATACATTTCACTGAGAATACGAGGAAACACACACGAAGACATTGAAAATGACGTTGAAAAAAAAAAACATTAAATTATATTAATTTACATTTTCTTTTCATTCAGTGTGTATGTGTGTGTGCTAAACACACGGTAATCATCACAAATTAAATTAATTTGAAGACATAGACATAGGAATGAAATGTGGGTATTATTCAGTGTTGTGTAAAAAATGACCGAATTTACATTGCTCATTTTTTTTAAACTTTTAGCACAATGATCACATTGTGATGATACGTTTTTTTTTTGTTGTTTAAATGTTTACAGTTCCTACACAGGTGGAAAATTACATTGTTTCTGGATTTCTTTTTATTTAAGTTTTTTTTTTCTTCTGACTATTAATTTAATTTATTTAACATTTGTGTTCGCTTCTGTTTAATTCTTTGTTTGTTTAAATGTAGGTGAACTAATTTTTTGTATGTAATTTTTTTTGTCGATTCATGTAAAATACTTAATAATTCAGACGTGAGAAGGTCAGTGATTTTTCAAAATAAATATTAAATTTAACCGTTATGACGTGATTCGGATGATGTCAAAACTTTCAAGGGAGCTGATTCTTTTAACAGAAGTAAATTTACTCATGAAATATTTATAAGTGAAAATTTCCTCATTTTTTTTCATTTTAATGTCATGCCAGAGTATTATGATAAAAAAAATAATATAAAACGAAGAAAAATATTTTATGTGACATAAAAAGGAAACTATTCAGGATCAGGATATTACAGATTAAGCCAACAGCCAATTCAATATGAAAAAGTAAAGTGGGATATAAAAGGAGAAAATAAAATGAAAAAGAACGAACGATAAAAAGACATTTCTATTTTATAGCTCTTTTATAACCTTTGGGCATTGAGATGACACAATTTGAAAAGATAACGCTATACCATTGACAGCGCATGAATAAACAGAGTAAAATACGGATAAAAAGACATTTAAACACACAAAAATAGTTATATCAAGATGTTATTCCCTGATAATGATTGAACGACTGTGTCAATTTTCAGGATATTTCATCACATAATTTGTAAAAGTGAAAATCCATAAAAAAATTGATTTATATATTTTTTTTTTTTTTGATCAAGTGTTAACACAATTTATCATTTTCTTTTATTATTTATGACAATTTATTCATGACACCTGTTTTCCAAGGCCATTAAATTGAATGAAATAGAAATCATCCCATGTGACAGAGGTATACACAATGTAAAATCTCATTGAATTTTCATTTTTCATGAATCTGATTACATTAAAAAAAAAAAATATAAAAGGCAAAAGTGTGTCACTATGATATCATAAAAAAATAATGTCAGGATATTGTTTTAATATTTATATTGCCTGTGTATAACCTTCATTTTATGTGAAAATTTATGGCCCTTCATGTGTGTGCACGTGTGTGTGTTCAAAACGGTTTTATGTGACATAATCAAAATATGATGCAAAATTTAAAACGGATATTGAATAAAATTCAATGAAATTACAAGACCCGTAGGAATGAAATTCAAACGATTCTACGCGTTCTTGGCTGTTCAAGGTCAGATTCTCAATGAAATAGCCTAATATTTGTAAAACAAAACTGACATCTAACAAAAATTTGTTCAATATTCACGAAATCAATTTTAATTATTTTTAACTTAATGTCAGATTTCTTTGAAAATTAAATAAATACCAGTTTGTAGTAAAAATTTCAATCTAAACGAATAAGTCATTGGCACCTGATTTGAGTAAACGATGACTCATTCACTTTATTTTATAACATTTCTTGTGAAATACATACAAAACAGGTAAATTGTAAGAATAACTTAAATCTTGTTATGCCTTTTGTCGTTTTTTTTTCATTAAATTTTTATTACGTTTCGTTTTTTTTGTATTTTAATATTTTTATTTATTTAACTCAATTTTATCTCAATATATTCAAAAAAAAATACTCACTGGTAATCTTTCACAGTTAGCACCAACATTTCATTTTATATGGATATGAACTTGATAATTTATTCAGGTGTTTAATTTTTTCAAAAGTAACATTTACAAATCAAATTCAAATTCAACAAAATAAATAAACGAAATGTAGAACTTTATTAGAGACATTTATCAAAAAAAAAATTCAAGTGAGTGAGAGACAGACACAACGAAGTAAATATTAGTAATGCGTGATTAATCGATTCAATGGACTGTGTTGAATTTTATCTTAAATTTTTTTTCTTTGATGAGCATGCATGATGATCTTTTGATGGTATCTCAATCCAAGCACATTCTGATGGTGTTGTTATAATTGTTGAACATTTCCAAGAAATTTTATTTTTATTGAGATTGAACATGAAGAGAGAACGAATTAGAGCAGCATTCGAATTTATATTTTTTTTAAAAAAGGAAAAAAGTGTGGATACAAATGTCTGATGGTAAGTCAAAAAATAACGAATATGAAATGAGAATAAAAATCATGATCATCATAAAATATAAAAAAAAGAATACAGAGAACAGAAGGAAAGAAAATAAAAAATTATTGATTTATTTTTTTTGAAGAAGGACGTTGCGTATCATTCCAGTCCAGAGATTTTATCTGTGTGTGTGCGTACGTTTATAAGAAAGTTCATTTAATTTTAATACAAATATGAGTGTTGTGTAATGATATCATATCATAATAAACTGAACCAAAAAATACCATCTGGACGATAAAAATAAAATTTATTTTGTAATTTTAACAAAATAAACGAAAATATGATTTAACAACATCAAGATGACTTTAAATTTAAATAAACCGACTTTTAAAGTGTACTGAAAGGGTATTTTTCGTTAAATTACAGTAAATTTAATCATGATTGATGTTTTTTTCAAATTACTGTACAAAACTACCTGTAATTTATAATTAAAATAGAAGAAGAAGCCATTCAACAGTCAAATTTTGATGAACCCATAAATCTGAGTACGAGATTGGCCACCTTAAATTTTTTATTAATCAAATTACCATTCATTTTATAATCAAATAAAAGGAACTTAATTGACATTCATTTTAAATTAATCAACAGGGATGATATTTAATTACGTTAAATCAACAATTTACCAATGAATAAAATTAATTCGATTTACGACAACAATTCATACGAAATTTATATTGAAGAATCAATTTTAATTGAAACCGGATTATCAGTGACTGGTCAGTTAAAAAAAAAAATTGAATATTATTATCGAATATTTATTGACACACGTCATTACAATTCATGTCTATCTTCAAAGGAACTCATTATTAAATTACATTTAAAGTAAATTTACAATAATAAAATAAAATTAAGGGTAATCGGTCAACGTCTTACAAACGTGTATTTTATAAGATGTTAATATATGACTTTTAAATGAAGAAGAAAACGGTCAATGGTTTAAATTTACTTTTATATTTTATTTTTTTTTGTCTGATTCCGTTATATTATGAAATTTAATTGTAAATAAATATTTCATGTCTTCATGGAATTGAATTGCTGTGCAAATATTTGTCATATTTTCTTACATGAAATTCTGAGTAGCCTGCAAATATTTATTATGATTATTATTGTTAATCATCGACACTGCTGTTTAATTATATGCGTAAAGATAATTTAAATAATTTTTGCGATACCATAAATATTTATCATCATTCTCCTAAATGTCAATAAACTCCAGTGTGAATTCCAAAAATGTTTTGCCATAAGCCGGTTAAGGAATTTGAATAATATTTTTTTTTGCAATATAAAAATGAACCAAATATTGATTTGAACTCATAATATTTTATACGAAAAGAGATTTTTTGCCTTAAATTGGTAAATTGCGTCAGAAAAATTAAAAATATTAGAAGCGTTCTTAAAAGTCAGCTACAGACAATGATATTTTACTTCTAATCTGTAATTTCTTTAATAATAAGGCTTCCTTTTCTACGTTTTTTGTATAGAATTTCTATTTTTAACGGTTTTTGGGTCATCATCGAATGCTAAGTCATTGAAACTAAATGGAATCATGATTCGACGATTCTTTTTTTCTTTTCTAATGAGATAATATCAATTTCTATGTTTCATAATAATGTAAAATCATATGAAAACACCTGTTCATGACAAATCCTTCAATAAAATTTTTTTCAAGAAATTTCAGAGACGTCTGGTATCCAGTTCTTGAACTACCAATGGCTTAAATGAAATAGACGGATCACGTCACTTCGACTTGACTCTTAAAACAATAATTCAAGGACGTTCTCAGACCTCTTGCTCTTTTTTTCATACAGGTACAAAAAATTACAGTGCCATCTGGTGACCGAACCTAAGACTTCCGTATTTCAAGGAATTCAATTGAAATTTTTTACAAAAAGACCTTTAATGTAATTTACGTGTAACAAAGAAAATCTCAAACAAAACCTTCCTAATCAACGTTCCTTGTCTTTTGTGTAACTCATACCTTAATTTATTTCCATATCTTTCTACATCTAAATAAAGAACAAGTTCCTGATACCCACGCGTGATTTACACTTATTTTTTTTTTTGCTTGAAATTCATTATTTACAAACAAAGAGAATCACACAAACACACAAATTGAGTGGTTGTTTTGATACTAAATGAAATAAAAGTAAAATTATTTGTTGTTGTTATTTCACAGAATTTATGAATAAATGAATATTTCAATAAAAAGACGAAAAAAATACAAATAATAATAATATGCAAAAAATAAAAATATCAGACAATAAATGAATTCTTATGGGAATGTTTGTTTTATCATTAAAAAAAAATTTCATGAATAAATTACCGATTTTTTTTGTATTTTCTTTGATATTGTAATTTTAATACATTTCAAATCAAAACGTGTTTGTTTTATTGGTTATTCTTTTTCTTTTAGTACTATGGAAGTACTTTTTACAGCAAAAAAAACAGCGGAAAGACGTTGACAATAAATTTGAGTTCATTAACCATATTCTGGTGACAAATCATGAATAAAATCATAATTTTGCCGTCTCTGAATAAAAAAAAATTATTTTAATTGGAAAATTAAATCAATAATTCACTTACAATTAAATCATAAACGGATTTTCTCTCATAACCAGAGCTTTAAAAGGATTTTATTTTTTTATTTTAAATAAAATAAATATTCATCAATCATTCACGTAATATTGTTTAATCCCTGGCTTATCACAATAAACCACAAAAATTTTTTCGATTCATATAAATGTAAATCACCTGCCAATTACATCATTTCAATATTCAAAAGCCATGGGGAATTGCATTGATTATTTACCACTTCATTGGCTTACCATTTTTACATGGATATGGAAAAATAACTTTGAATAAATAATAATAATAAAAAAAAAGTTGGAATATAAAATGGATAAGTAAACAAAAGCATCATCATCATCATGCATCATAATCAAACATAACTTGACCATATCCTGCAAATATGTGTATGAAAATATAATTTTTCAATATTTTAGCTCCATGGTTATTTACATGGATAAAAGTTTATGAAAATTTAATTTGATCCTTAATATTTTATTATATGAATTTCCGACTTTCATATTTTTTTTTTGCAAAAAGTCTAGTATTACTTAAACAATGTCTATTCAATTTCATATCTTTAGAAATGTGGTTTTGTTTGTAAAATGCACTCAATTTCAACATTTTACAGGTATCTGAAGTTTGAAAAGGATCGTGTTATATAACAAGTATGGTCATTGGCTGTTGGTTAAATCTATATCATGTTTTTTTTCTAGCAGATCAGATTTGTAGTGCGGCCATTAAGCCTGGCCATCAGTTGGGCCCATTGTGCATACCCGTTATCATCATCCGAGGTACTTAGCTTTAATCTTGTCACCAGGAGCGGATTGAAAATTACTAACGGCCCTGGCATTCTGTATGACTTCCTTTAAAATTTACGCTAAACTTAACTTTTACAAGACGATCGACTGCGGCCTTTCTGGCATTTGTCAGATTGCCCGTTTGGCCAATCCGCCACTGCCTGTCATCCCAAGCTGTCGCCACCTTTATCTAGTCTTTAACTCTAATTCAGTAGGCGGAAAAAGGGACATTTGAGATTGTAAAGTTTAATGGCTTGAGCGAGTAACGAAACTGGCAACCTTAAGATTGATAGTCCAACACGCTAACCACTGCACCTTATTAGCCCCATATTTTTCTAGCGAATTCAATGGCTTTGAAATATTATGGAAAAATTTTGCATTTCCACCTCAATTTACTTGAAAAACATTTTTAAAAAATAAATTCGGATGTCAATTTATCAAATTAAACATTTTTGATAATAAATATGTAAAGAATAAATATTAAAAAGTATTCAATGGTTCATTATTATGCTATCAATATTAAATATTTATTCAAAAATTCCCTTAAAATTATTCAGAATTCAAAAGCACTTAAGATACACACTGAATTTCTACTGAAAATGATTATCAATTTAAATAACAGTATTATGATGCTCAATTTTATACAATAATAAATATCCTTTGGCCAAAGAAGTATTATCAAAAAGTATTAAACTTGTCAAGAAAATTTTAATATTTGTTTTGAAAATTTATGAAAACTTTTTGTTAATAAAACCTTTATTTTGATATTTAAGTGGGTGGTGTATTCCAAACCATTGAGCTTTACATTGAGTCACAAAATGAACAGATTCCTGAAGTGGGGATGAATTATTTTAATTTTATACTCACCATGATACAAAATGTATACAAAAAGGACTTATAATATAAAGTTGTATTAAAACAAGATTGATCCTTACCTGGAATTAGAAAGAAATTAAAAGAAAGATTAGATTTGATTTGATTATATTCTTAATTTGATATTTTCTTTTCAAGGAAAATTTTATTAAAAATTCAGGTTTAAAAAGGTTTCTTTTGGAATTTTTTGACTCCATTTCTTGAAAAGAAACGTTAACAGAACAATTCAAAGTGAAATTTTAATTAAAAATTGCAACAAAATCGTTTTTCTGTGCCGCCTTTCATCGAAACTTAAATATAATGTTACTTGTTATGATTAAAAATTCTTGTAATATGAAACTTTTTGTCAGTTTATGTCTTTTTTACTTATTTTTATTATAATAAATATTGATTAAATGTCCCTCCCCATTCAACATTCTACGATTTCTTTATAACTTAATTTCTTTCAACGAGTCACTATTAAAGCAATAATACAAAAAAGGGGTTGTTTCATGTTATGTAATACAATGTAATTTAATAATTTGTCTCATTGAAATCATTGAAAATTTTGTGTCGACACATACCATAAATTTGTATTTAGGGCACTCTTGTTTACTTATCACATTATCCTTTAGTGGATGTGCTTAAAATTGAATTATGAAATACCACAAATTCAAATAGGATTAAATTTTATCATTGCAGTAGCATTTTTCTTCAGTTCACAACAGATAACGAACATTCATCGTCATGATTGTTTTAATCTGATGGACATTAAATTCAAAGGGTGTTGAAATGATACATAGAAGGATTTTTATAAATAAAATAATGGGATGATAAAATAAAGTTGTTAATACAAATATTTAAAATAAATCGAAAATGAGAGCTTATAAAAATTAAATTAAAATTTGTTTAAAAAAATTAAATGTAATAATCTCCCACCATTAATAATCAAAGAAATTTGCTTTGACTCACTTTAAATATTAATTTTATTAAAATTCATTGTCAATTCAATTCATTACACATAATAATAATAAAATGATAATTAAATTATTTACAGTCAAATCAATTTTCGCATATAATGATGTAAATTCATGAAATAAGATGTCACAAGTGTGTATTTCAAGCGAATAAGGTGCTAAAATTAGTGCCATTCAATAATTTGATAATTTGCTTCATTAACAAAATTGACCATGAAAGTGATGATGAATTTGAATTTAAAAAAATTGGCTTTAAATTAACGTCAAAAAAAAATAATTGAAAATTCCGCTGCATGCTGATCGCCTTTGAAGGGAAAAAATTAAATTAAAATTCTGTCAAAATCAACAAAGTCGATTGAAATGCATAAATAAATTACCTTAAATGAAATTTAAATAAAATTAACATGAAAATATAAAAAATAACCTCATTCACTCACAGATGCTAGTTAAAGACGTTATGTGATTATCGAAACAGCCTCAATTTAAAGTGGTTCATTATGAATTCCACCCCCACAGAGATTGGAGCAAAAAATTAATTCAAATATAATATTTCACCGACTTTGTTTCAAATTTGATGACACCCTAAAATCTTGATACTAATAAAAATAAAATTTTTATCACATAAAAACAACTTCATCATAAAAATTACAACATTATTATCATATTCATACCCAAAAAAATTCCAATTGAAAAGCAACTCAAAAGAAAATAAGCAATATTCAAATTATTATTAAGATTATGATGGTTATTATCATTATACATTCGTCGCGACATCCATTTATGGTAATATTATAATTAACCTGTTGTTCATTTATGATTTTCTTTCAATATTTCGCTTTATTTCGATTTCATACATTCCTAACACATTCATTTTCGTTTGTATTCGATATTTAATGAACAGTAATAACATGTTACTCGCACATGCAATCAAAAAGTTGCTTCTTGATTTTTTGCAAAAACTGTAAGAAAAAATTAACAGACGACAACATGACATTTCATTTTACAGTGTAAATTTGCTTGGATACAAAAAAAATACACACACACAAACATGAAAGTAAGTGACGGTGATGACAGAAGCCGGGTACCAAATTGCGCATGTTCAATAACTTACTTAACATTTTTGCATGGATTTTATTTAAATGTGTGTGTGCGTGTTTGTATGTGAATGAAAACAGTAACCGGCATTTTATTACAATATGTTGCTTCATTTCAGTGTTCAATGTTCATCAATGTCAAAATTTTCCATTTGTCACAGTTGACTTCACACGAACACGGGTTTTTACATTTTTTATGTTTTAATATTAAATGATAAATTTTTGATTTTCTTTGTTCTTTTAATAACTGTAATTAAGTGTCAATTAAATGGAAAATTCAATGAAAACTTTAATGTCACCCTAATACAAAAAAAAATAAAATAAAATCAATTTCATTAAGAATAATAAAAATCACAGGAGAAATTTCTTTCAAAAAAATTATAAAGAATGTGATCATTGAAAATGTTTTCCTGCATGTTTTACATTTTTTTTTCTTTACAAATGTATTCAACCCTCATTTCGTGTCATATTACGTTGAAAAATGTCAATTGAATAACAGAATTAATAAATGTTATAATGTAAACTGACAACATGTTACGATAGTTAAAAAAAAGCCCTAGATATAAAATGAATATCATTGATTTATTATTATTATGAACGATTAATGACCTTGGAAATGTCTGTCTAGTTTTTATCTCAACATTTATGCATAAATCATATTTTTCTATGGAAATTATAATCTTTAGACATACAATCATACAAACCAACCGTCATCATTTATAGATTCTATTATTCAATTCATACAAATTATATTCGTATTACAGTCAAGTCTCCATATAGTGAAAAATAAGCTGTATGAAATGATTCTATATAATGAAAAGTCAGTGTCTATAGAAACTGTAGATCTATAGAAACTGCACTGTAAGTTGGAAATGCCCCGCAAACAACGCCGCATAATATGCATGAACTAAAAGTATGCCCATAATTTTAGAAATTTGTATCCAAATTAACTGGAAATGCTTTAAAAATTGCATTTATCAAACGCCCTGTAAGCGTCAATCAAAGATCTTCGTCTGCTGACCGAATCAATTACATCTGCGAGATGTGTTAAACTTAGAGTGTGGCTTGTCTTTATATAGAATCATTACATACAGCTTATTTTTCATTATATGGAGACTTGACTGTATTTAAAATTATTGGGAATGGGAGATTTGTGTCTCATTTTCACAGAAATTTGTGATTTAATTCAAAAATCAGAGTTATTGAAATATCTTTTGTTGACCATCGTTGTTGTCGTCTTTGCACTATAAGTTGAAACCCCACCGAACCACCACCACCTAATAAGCATAGACGAAGAGAGTGTCCATAATACTCGAATTCTTCTTACAAATTTACTGAAAATGCGAAAAAAATGTCATTCATTAAATCTCGTGTAAGCGTCAATCAAAGATCTTCGTCTGCGGACCAAGTCAATTTGTACTGCGGGGCGTTTTCAGCTTCAGTGTAAGATAAAATTTCAAACATTATGATCATGGGCCATAAAAAAAGAAATTTTTTCGAAATTTATCAGAATTATTTCTCAGTATCATGATGAAAAGCCACATTTTAATATCACTGAAATCCATCAAGTAACTTGAACTTATAAAATGAAAAAAAAAATCACCATAGTCAAGTCATTTCTCTAATAGTTATGACAAAAATAATAATCATGAAATACGACTTCAAAAACATTGAAATACTCATTTTTATTATGTTGATGTTTAAATTCTAACTTTGTACAATAAAAAATATTGTTACTTTCATAGTTGACAAGAGTAGTAGTAGTCTGGGGTTGCATTTATAATAAGTGCTTCCGTTTCTATTTTAATTCATCATTCTCATTTTATTTTGTGTACACGTTAAACGTTGATGGATTGGACATGAATATGAAAAAAAAATAAAATGTTTTTATAAAAAAAAATATTTTTATAAAAATAAAACACACAGAAACTTTTATTTTGCGTTTTTATTATATTGTAGAATATGAAGTTGATTCATGATGATGATGAGAAAACATGATAGGCAAGGGTTAGACAGGAGGTTGCTTTATAATTGAGTTGAAAAGTCCCTGCGGTAGTTTTTTCTTCATTATACAATGAAAGTGTAGGACATAAAATGAAATGACTTTTAGTATACGAAAAAAAATGTTTGCATCAAAAGTAAATTGATAAAGTTGATTTCAATCAAGTCAAACAGATATCAATGAATTATTAACTTTATTCATCAAAGCCATACGTGTATAAATGGAAAAAAATATTGCCTTAAGTTCAAAAAATAAATCAAATGAATATAAAAGGAAGGAGAGAAATAAAATAAAAGAACACAAAACAAAACTTTGATGTGTCTCCTCTTCCTATCAGTTTTACTATTATTTATCTTTGGTCCTTTTACTTGGATTCTACATCATTAAATATCATTTATTAGGAGACAAAAGGGCGACGGAACATTTTTTTGAAAGTGTTTTTATTATTATAACTAAAGTTATTGTATGAAGTGAAATCATTATATAAAAATAAATTTTTCCTTTTTTTCTGAATTTGTTTATTTTTTTGTCATGTTATATGGATGCATTTGGAACAGGGATGTCCAACTTGATTCAATTCAATTGAATTCGAAATAAGGTTTCTCGCTCTAAACCTGATTGAATCAAAAGCAAGTATTTTAAACACTGAACATTAACCCATTGACTTTCTCCTAAAATTTGTATTTTGTGCAAAAGTGAGCACTTTTCTCTTGGATGAAAATTTTGAGTTTCTTTCCCTTGAGTTGAATATCACCCTCAAAATAGAGTCACTTTATATGTGACGCGTCAGACAAATGTTTTATTGCAGCACAAGGAACAACAATCATCAGTTATTCAGTTATAATATCCATTATTGCTTTTGTTTTTGTCTGCTGAACTTTTTTCTTCCTTTTTATTTTCATTATTTTTTTGTTATATAAATAAATTCCTTTTTTATTTCAATATTAATGTTACACAATAAATAAATTGTCTCAATCGTATACATTTGAACAGAGACCGATTTAATGATAGAACAAAAGCAGACATCATTCGAAGTTTTTTTTTTGTTATTCTTTCATTTTTCTTTGTAAAATATAACAACATTATCATCAATGATGACTACGAGAAAGATTGGAATTGATAGGTGCACAAATTTCATGTATCAAATAAATGAGCTTGTCTCCTCTCATTTATTTCAATCAAGTTTTATCTTATTGCGAGATAGTTGGCTTCCTGTGAAACAACACAAATAGTTTTTTTTTTTTTATTTTTTTTTGTACAGGAAATGCAAGGTTTCAATAAATTTGCAGAGAAAAAAAAATGAAAGTTTTAAGGATATAAATTACATATCCTCTGTCATTTTTTGCTGTTGTCTTCACTATCAAATGAAATGACTTCTACTGTTTTAACATAAAAATTCAGTTTAATTTGAACAAACAATTAAAATGATGAATCACAGAGTGAGAAAAACATAAGCAAATGACAAACACACACAATGACTATTATTGAAATGTAACGAAGAAATGTGCAATATGGCGTCTCATCTCACAAATAAACTTTAATATTTTCTATGGCATAACATCTCATATATGCATTATTTTTGTTTATTTTATGTGGTTTCTATCACACATTTAAAATAAAGTATACAGAAGACAAAATTCATTTAAAATTCACAATACACTAATTTTAAAACAGAAAATAACACTTTGCTTTGGAATTGTGTTGTGTGTGGGCGTTTGCATACAATTATTATTATAATTTGTGTACATTTTTAAATGAATTAATTTGAATTTGTGACTAGACGTTATAAATATGGAGTTTTTAGTGTTAATTTTAGTGACTGCTGTTCAACATGAACGAAAATTAACGGGATACATCAAGTTTTTATCCAGATATTCAGACCTGGATGACCTGAAAGATCTTTTTTTATGAAATTCTCTCTTTTCCCATTGGGTATTGTGGTTATTCCAGCTTCTTTTTTCAGTCTGATAAATTTCAGCTTTTTTTTCCAGTCTGACAAGTCTCCATAGATGGTGCTTCAAATTCAGCATCTTAAATGCAGAGTAGTGAGCTTATTGGAGTATAAATCTTAAGGTAGGCAGTTCGATTTACGCTCCGGCCATTAAACTTTACAATCTCAAATGTCCCTTTTTCCAGCTACTCAATTTGAGTTAAAGGCTAGATAAAGGTGGCGACTGCTTGGGATGACAGGCTAAAAGCTAATTCCCTCGGATCCCGACTGATGTGCTGAGTGTAGGCTTAATAGCCGACCTACAAATCTGATCTGTCATATTTCTTCATTTCATCAAAAAAATTCCTTGAAAATTCAAATTTTAACTTGAAAAACCAAAATTAACCTCATAATCCAATGAAAATGAGGTTATGTCTATATAATATAATTATAATAATATTTTGACCCAATTAAATAATAATATTTGATATAAAACTTATGTTTAAACTACATTAAAATTCTAATTTAATAACAAACAAATTGAAATTTATTTTTTTCATGTTAATGAATGAAAATCAAACAAAAGTAAATGTTATTACAAACAAATGCTACAAATTATCATGTTTCTATCTTGTAAACCTGTATCATGAGTACAAAATCGAGGTTGAATTGTGTGTGTGTGTCATTATTTTTTTTTTGTTTGATACACATGTTTGTTCAAATGTAGTTCAAAATTTCTTTTATATTTCATTATGAATTAACATATTAAGACTCGGACATTAAGTTGTTAAATTATGCTGGCATTGTAATAATTTGTTACAATTTTTTCCGTTGTTGATTGAGTTAGTGAAATTTTATTTTGAATTGATTGAGTGAACCAGCGTTTATTTATTTATTTAAATGTTATTTGAAATTGAAGGGAAAATTAATCAAAGATTTCATTTAAAGTTTTAAGGAAGAGAAAAGAAAAAAGCATTTTGACCAGATGTTTAACATTAACCCCCATATTTGATATTTGTACGAGAAATTGCAATTAAAATTACTTGAAAACACTTGAAACGCCTCAATTTTGTATTTCAAGTCGAAACAACTTCACACGACAATTGGCAACAAGAATTAAATTTAAAATAAAATAAAATTAAACAATATAATTTATTTTTTATTTAATATGAATTTAAAAAGAAATTGTGAAGGAAGTGACTGTCATTCAAAATCGCATAAGGAATTGATAATAACAAATAAGTATTTATAAATAAATCTGAAGTGAACTACCGATTATTGTTTGCATGCATGTAATAACAGCAATAAAACTGAAAAAAATGCATAATCACCATTTCATTGCAGGGCAACAACCTTCCGTATGTTCTTTGAAATTGATTGCTATTGTTAATGTATTTTTTTCTGCTTTTTTGTAGTAAATTTAATAGAATTTAATGAAATATATCAATTTAATACGTCAAATTCATAGATTAATCAATAAAAATGAATATATTTCAATTGAAAGGAAGGAAGAAAAGGAAATGTCTGGTTCAGATGATGCCCTTATGATAGTGATGCTCAAGTCCATTTTTTTCATTTCGAACTGGAATCACAATGGAATTTTTGATAATTTAACTAAAATGTTAATTAATTTAAACATTTTTATTTCATTCTCAAAGGGATTTTAAAGTGACAAGAAGACAAATCTCTTATGCATTAAGAATTTCAAACATCTAATGCATAAATTTAATATACATAAAATAATTGTGGTATTTTCACTTCTTACATCTTCTTTCTTCTTCTTATTCAGTGGTTTCAAGAATTAAAAAATACAAATAAAGATACAAAGAATTTTACTTGAGAAATGCAATGACTCACTCAAGAAGTTGCATGAAATTGTGTATGAATTGTGGTTGAACACACAATTTGGCAAAGTAAAATTAAGAAATTTTATTTTTGAAAAGCACGAGAACATTGTTCAAATGCAATACATGCGTGAGATGCTGAAATTAATGTGTGATGACAAACGAGATTTGTTTCAACATTTTTTGTTTGTATTTTTTTGGACAGATGGTTTATTTCACATGTATGTGATTTTTCTTCCCTGATTTACGAGATAATTATAAAAAATAAATTTAAGAACAAGGCAAAAGAGACAAGACATTTTTTTGATAATAATTGTCTAATTACTCATGGGACTTTCAAAAATTTCTGAGATATTTTAAGAATTAAAAGTAATTTTTGAAATGAAATTCCAATTATCTTAATTTTGTTGTCTTATCATGTCATTTCAATTGACACTCCAGTTCAAGGTGTGTGCTTTTATTATTATCTCAATTTATATCGATTTTTATCATCACACTGACAGTCAACTACAATCTCCAACATTAATCAAATCAAAATCCTGTTCAGAGATATGAGGAAATGAGATATGAGTTAAAATAAGCATTGAATGGAAATTAATGTGTTGTTAATGAAAATATGGTGTCATGTTCGGTTATTTTCGGAATTTTGGTGACATACACTCTAAGTTGAAAACGCCCCGCAAAACACCCCGTAGTGCATGGCGATAACCTCGCATGCGGGGTGATTTACGGGGTATTTGCGGTGTTAATTTTTTTTAATGTTATTTTTAGCGCATTTTTTTAAAATTGACTATATAGTGGGCAATCGTGCTGTCCGTCCGTCTGTCAGTGTTGCTGTTTGCGGGGCGTTTTTATCTTACAGTGTAAAAAATAAGCTAAACTACGTGTCATGTTTGAAAAATAAACATTAAGTTTCATTTTTATATGTCATCTCATTTCAATGAAAGTATCAATGAAACAGCTGTTCAAGTTCAATTAAGGATAAAAAAGCCTATATTTTTTCCTAAAATCAATTAAGAAAGTATACAAACAAAAACGATTTCAGCAAAAATCTGATTAATTATAGTCAAAATATTTCCACACATGACTAAATTCAATGTCCAGCAATTATCATTGATACGATTAGAGCACAAAATTATACACGATTAGAGCAAAAAAACTCAAGTGATGCTAATTCTGATAATATAAAAAAAAAACATATCAATTAATATTAATAACCATGAACTTTTTTTTTCATACATATTCATGTGATATGAAATGAAATAAAAATGACCAAATATTTAACAAAATGCAAACAAAAATATTGATTTTATCATTCATCAAATAATACGTTCACTTATCATTTTTATTATTATTAATTTAAGTAATATATGAGTGAAATGACTCATTAAAAAAAATAAATAAACGTATTCAATGAAAATTAGGGGGGATATTTCATGTATTTATAATCATTTTAATAATAAATAATAAAAAAAGTCCAAACAAAAGCTCCAATTTTATGCACAATCATGCATGTGAGATCTAGTTAAATGATTTTTTTTATTAAAAATGTTGTGAGCGATTGTTTAAATGATCGTATAAAAGCAAAAATAAATGTATAAATTAATTTGAAAGAAAATAAATCATTCACTCTGAATAATTTTGGCCAATTTGGGTGGATTCTATGAAAGAGTTGTAGTATGAAAAATTGAAGCATGTTAAGAATTAAATGGAAATATACAAAAAATGGGGTAAAATTTAATGGATATTAATTATACACATAAAAAAAGTGAGATAGTATCAAAAATGAAAAAAAAACATAATATTTTAATTATGTCATTAGTAATGATGTTTATTAGTCATTATTAGACAAGGCTGGTCAAAAATTTTCAATCATTGTAAGTTATAGTTGAATCCAAAGAAAACGATTTAATCATTTAAATTTCATTTTCTTTGAGTTTTGGGACATTTTTTTTCAAATAATATTCATTAAACTTAAATTACACACACTTTTTTAGAATAAATTGAATTTCTTCACTTTTTTCCCTTTTTTTTAAATTAAAAATGTTAGACAATCCTCATTAAATTCCAATTCACATAAAAAAATAAATACTTTAAAAGCAAAATCATCAATATATTAAAATAACAACAGACACATTAAAAACTGCCGACAACTTATTTAGCATAGAAAAACTTTATCATAATACTTCTTTCTTCTCTTCATATTTATTATTTTTTTTCCAGTTATTTCAATAGACTTTGGTACGCAGAAAAAATATAAGAATATTAAACAAATTTAAATAAAAACGATTCAATTGGTCTTAGTGTTTATGAAATGAATAGAAAAAAATGTATGTAAAACGTAGGCAGTAAAGAAGTATTATTATAAGTAAAAAAAATCCATTAGAAACTCATCTAGAACGGAGAAAAAAAAACTTTTTAATAGTTCAAAGTATTTACAAAACATTTAGTTTCAATGAATTTTTAATGTAAAATCTATTTTTTTTATTTAAATAAAAGAAGTCTGAAGGAATTTTTTTGCATCTTTTTCGAAAAAAAAGAAATGAATTGCATTGAAAAGGAAAAACTTCACTTGTTAAAACACAAATTCTTACTGTGTCGAAATTTTTTACTTCATTTATTGAACAGATTGTGAATGAGGCTCTCATGATAAGCAAAAAAAATGTAAAATTTGCATTTTACATTGAAATTTACATGTAACAATTCAAAATTAATTATGTTAAAATCAATATTTGATTTAACTTAATTAAAAATATTAATTCATTTGATAATGGAATAGAACACAATGAGAAGCGAGCCATGGTCCAGATGCTAAATTTTATATTAATATTTTTTACAATGAAATTTCAAATTGAATGCAATGATAGCAGCAACAAAAAAAATGTATCGAAGATTGGGTCAATCACCCTTAAAATATGTGTTCAGAAAGCAATAATAATAATAATAATCTCCATTTAATATGCCTTCTAGCTGTATTTTTGTTACATCCGCGTATTTTTTTCTCTTCTTTTTTTCTACAAATTTCATGAAATAATGAAGAAAAAAAAAACTCAAATTATTCTAAGCAATTTTCAAGTGAATTGTAAATTCCTATCTTTAACAAATTTATTTTTTTTCCTCTCAATATATACATACATTGAAATGTAATCGATATCAATATCGACTTGATTCTAATTACCAATATCAGTGAATTTACTGTTTTTCCTCTTCTTCTCTGTTTATGCATCTACTACATAAATAGCATGATAAAGTATTCTAAAGTTATCTTAAACTGCCTTCAATTACCTTACAATTCTGCTTAAAAATTGCATAAACTTCATCTCATCATGATCATCATCATCGTCATTTCATTGAAAGTGCACTTTTATAAGAATTGTAAAGAATTTAAAATGAAACGATGCTTGAAAATCGTTTGGAAATTTGCATTTCTTTAGAAAATTGTTGTTAAAAAAAAAATTAAAATAATAATTTTAATACTAATGTATGTCGATAAATGCAATGATAGGCAATTGTAAAGTGTAATATAATGCAATCATCTTAACTTTATGTAACGAAACTGTTTCAGTGTTATGCTGAAATATGTAAATTCTTGTAATTTGAATTTAACTTGACTTGATAAAAATTTTGCTTATCGCCTCTAACGATTCTCATGTAAAAGTTTTTTTTATCATCATCATATTTTGCATGAAATTATCTTTATGTTTTCAATTCAAGGCCATTTCAGAAGCAGAACTCATTTTAAAGGAAAAAGAAATCTCAAGAATTTTAAATCGTAAAGGCTCGAATCAATGAATAGACCATAGCTAGAAAATCGTTATTTTACGTGAATATTCGACAAATTCTGATACAATTTCATACAAAAACATTGCCAGAAGCATACCTAACTGCATTTTATTGGCATAATAATTTTAATATATGCAATAAAAAAAACCTTAACTTACGTTATTTCTTGATAAAAATAATGTAAAATTCAAATTACAAACAAACAAGGTACATATAATTTTATTATTAATGTCACAAGTTATTAGATACAATTTTTTTTTGAGAATTTCATGACTGGATTTAAATAAATTAATTACAATTAAAAGCTTGGACAATAAAATTAATAATAAAATTAAAATTTATCTAGTTTGCATTGCATTAAAATGCTTTTGTATTTAATTTTTATTTATTTTCAATATTAAATTTCATATCAAATCGGCAATTTTATTGCAATAATAGAGTCTAGATTTTAAATTTTATTAACAAATAAATTTTTTATCAAATAAAAGTATTAAATATCAAGTTAATGTGTGGTATCAAATTACGCTTTTGCAATAAAGGTGTATGACTTTCTGGAATTTGAGTCTAAAAACTAATTTAATTTTGAATTTAATTTTAATTGAAGTCACTTAATTTTAAAACTACTGGATGGTGAAATATCATTTAATGATTCATTTTTAGTGACACATCTCAATATTTTCTTGATAAGACTCATAAAATTATCACTATTCATATTAATTTAATGCATATTGACATACACCCACACATACAAACACTTTCATACACAAAAAACAAGCAAACTTGTTATCACATTTTGTTTACACTCATGCAGTACTTCTTGGTATCACACACATAATCTTAATATTTTTTTTCATATTTTTTCAATAAAATCAAGTTTTAAGAGACTTATGAATAACACTTGAGTTACATTTTGATATACATGTAGTTTTAGTTTAACAGTACTGATGTGATTATCAGCTGCTTTGTAAATTATTATTATCATTAAATTTCTTCATGATTCTTTGTTTTTATGGTTTTATTATAAGACTTTTTTCATATTATCTGTATAAATTTTGATATGAATTGTATTGAAGTGTGAAATTTCGATTCAAGTGTTCTTATAATTGAGTGAATAATGCAAGATGATGTCATTGATCTATTTAATTAAAATGTAAATCATCAATTTTTTTATATGAGTTATAAATTATTATAAATCGAATCTTTGTACCATCATGTCAAGACGATCAGTGTGCGGGACTCACTTTGCGAACGAAGTCCTTTTAATGGATTTAACATGACGCGATATTAACGCATTTCTTGCAAATGCTGCTCTGAACAAAAGGAGACTGCTGCTCATCTGCTTTGTCCATGTCCCAAGCATGCCAGACTGCGTGGAATCACGCTGGGTGAGTACTTTCCCAGTGTTGATTCCATCACAAAAGTGAATGTGTCTGCCCTGCTTAGCTTTCTGGTAAGGTGTGGTCACTTTCCTGAACTGAACCAGGTCTAGTGGGCTTCTTATTACTTTAGCTGATTCTCTAGATTTGGTTCCTTCCTCATTAGATATGATGATAATGGGAATGCACAATGGACCCGTCTGTAGGTCTGAGTGCTGGTTCTCTTCTGAGTCCGCCCTAGAAATCTGATCTGATCTGAACGCATTTCTTGAAGTTTTCCCATTAACTGCGAGAGATTTGCACTTTAAGTCGATCTCAGTTTCCATTTTGCAATTGAAAAGAATTTCAGTTTTCAAACAAGTAAAACAGTCTCTTAATCATCAGACGATGTAAAAGTTGATATTCAATTGATACGATGAATAACATCAAGGACTTTAACACTGATTTATAAAAGTCTCTTCAAAAGGTCAAAGTTCAATGAATTCAATTAAAGTATAAAATTTGAAGAGATAGTCAATTAATGTGAATCTCGTATTATTTTTATATATAAATAGGATCAAGTTACCTTCTTCCGTAATTTTAAAAGAATTTATTGATAACATTTAAATATTCCTCATATGAATTTAGTTTTTTTTTTCCTGATTACATTTAAAATATAGTCCAAAAACTCTCGTTAATATCATCAAAAAATTAAGATCAGTGTTAGGGGATTTATATCGTTCAGGATCTTTTTTGCTTGGCGTTTACACAGAAAGCTGAAAACGCCCCGCAGTACAAAGTGATTTGATCCGCAGACGGAGATTTTTGATTGACGCTTACAGGACATTAAATGAATGAAATTTTTATCACATTTCCAGTTAATTTGGAACAAGAAGTCAACAATTATGGGCACTCTTTTAGTCTATGCATATTATACAGGGTTGTCTGCGGGGCGTTTTCAACTAAGATTACTTACTTACTTCTTACTTCTCCGATGTTACGTCCATTTGTAGGACTGAATCTGTTGAAGAATTACTTTCCAGTGGTTTCTGTTCTGCGCTTTCTCTCTCCTATTCTGCACCCCTATCGTTCTCAGGTCTTGTTGGATGCCATCGATCCATCTCGCTCTGGGTCGTCCAACACCACATCGACCTTCTGGATCGTTTCTAAAGAGAGTAGCTAGGGCTCGGTTGGGATCCATTCGTGCTAAGTGACCGGCCCATCTCAATCTATTTACTTTTATTGTAGCAACGATGTCTGATTCCGCATACAACCGTTCCAACTCGAAGTTCGACTAAGATTATACAGGGCATTTGCGGAATTACATTTTAAGTGTGTTTCTTGCAGATTATGAAAAAAAATTAAGGTTGTAATGATTTTTGTAGTCTGCAAATATTACTGCGGTTTTTTTTCACATCAAATCTCACACTTACGAAAGTAAGTTCGATGACCCTATCAAAATTTTTTTATAACCACCTACAACAAACGCTCTTTTCGTTGAAAAGGATACCAATTCCATGAACTTACATCAATTCAAAGTTCATCAAACGCTCAAAACTACTTGAATTAATCCTAATAAACAACAATTTATCTTTGCAACTCAGTAATTGACCTTGTATTTCCAAGAAATTGTATATTAATATAATTTTTTTTAATGTAATAAACAAATAATGAATAGCAAATAAAGCTAAGTACGTATTGGAAGTTCAACAAAGTTCAAGTAAAATGATACTTTTCATATCTCATAAATTTATGTTATTAAATAATAATACTTATACAATTGGAGAGGAGAAGAGGAAAAAAACATGTAATTATCACTTTTAAAATAATTTCAAATTTATTTCATCTTTTGAAATTTCCCGTAAAATTCAATTTTCTCATTGACATTAAATGTTGACTTTTAAGACAAAAAAAAATATTTAAAAGTCATTAGTTCAAATCAATGTATTGTGTGAGAATAATGTGTCAAAATTAAAATTAAAAAAAAAAACAGTAAATCGATGTAAAAATTGTATGTTAAAATGATCGACAAACAACGTGATTTAACAATTAACACATTTCACTATAATACCATTTAACATTTAACATTGTTTGAATTTTGTGGTATCTTTAAAAAAAGATTAAAAAAAAACATTTTGATACAAAATATTGAATAAATGTTACGAATTGAAAAAAAAATAATAACATTGTCGTAAACTTTTACTTGTTCCGGACAGTCAAACCACATGAAAACATGAATCAGCACTTGATTATCATTTATTACCATATATCGAAGAAAAAAAAACCAGTGTATTTGAGATTTAATGTCACGTTTATTTGAAATTCCTCTTTGTGTTTTTTTCTTTAATTTTAAATTTTAATATTATTATTGTTATTATTTGAATATTTTGTTAGTACATTGTATTAACATTTTTTTATCTCTCATGTCTAACATGTAATTTAATAAAAACGAAAATACAGAAACCACAGGAATTAAAAAGTGATAGGAAAATAATTTGCTTTGTAATTTTTGTATTTTGTTTCAATTTAAACTCTTGTAAAACATAATTTATTATTTTTATTTTTTTAAATGTAATAATAATAATAATATTTTTTGATGAATGAACCGAAAATTAATGAAATATTTAAGAGAAAATGAAAATTCACGAAGATAAAATAAGATGATGATTTATTTTTAATTTTTAACAAAGTGATTTTGTGTGTTTTGTTAATTTATTTTATTTATTTTCAGTTTAGCAACTCATTTAACTAGAAAAAAAAACATATGAAATTACTCATTTTTATTAAATTTAAGTTAGTCATCAGTAAACTAGTCAAGTGGTTTTTTTTCTTTTTCATTAAATTGAGTCGAGGTTAAATTTATATTTTTTTTGTGGTTAAATTATAAATTTCTTTGAAAAAATCATATTAAAACAATTTTCTTATCAGAAATGACACGAATTTAAACACTTGATCTCTGGACTTTTGTTTTTTTTTGTTCGTAACAAGCAATTTGTATAAATTTGTTATTTCATTTCAACAGCAAATTTCATTTAATTCAACATTTCAAATTTGTATTCAAATCAATTGAGGTAAAACAGATGTTAAAATAAGTTAAAAGTGAACTATTAAAGGTAAAAAAAAAAATTGAATTGAATTTTAATATTTAAATTTCCAGGTCAAAAGTTACATACGAAAAAGGTTAATCGCCAATAAAAAAAATCCAAATGAAAACAAATGTTAATTAAAATTTGACCACACACTGACATCATTCATATTTTTACATACATGAACATCAATTTCATTAATATTTATGTTATTTTAAAATGTTTTTTTACGAATCTACTTTCAAATCGATATGAATCAATACAGACAAAAATAATTAATCTTCATCAAACACTTATCGATTAATTTGCACTATTCTCAAATTTTAGTTTTCACAAAAATCATAGTTTTTCGAAAGCATTTGACCTCATTTAATTTTTTTTTTCATTTAATTCGACTGATTACATCACCATTCAAAATATAAGACATCGCATCACGACAAACGCCTTTAAATATATTTATTATGTTAAAAATATGAATTTGTTTATTATCATTAACATTATTTTAGTTCAAAATATGACGAATATTCAAACACTGCAATTACATATGATGAATAGACAGACACATAGACAACAAAAAGAGACCCAAATTGAATTCCTTTAAACATAAAATGACAATACTATTCACTAAAATCTTAAATTTAATGTCTTTTAGTTTCATTCAAAATTATGTTTCATTGTGAGTTTACATTTAATATGAAATAGAAAGAAAAAAAACTGTATGAGAAACTTTGTTTGTCGTTAAAGTTTTTGAGTTTAACCCATTAAATGCCGGTGGTCGATTTTTTGACCAGTAACTTATGATTCATGTTTCTCCTAGAAGTTTTGAATGTTTTTTTTCAAAATTTGAAGTTATTTTGATTTTTTCGATTATTATAAGAAAATTATTAGCAGAAATAAGATAAAAAGTCATCCAATTTTTTCCTCTTCGTACAAGATTTCTGTACGTACTTCTGTAATGTTATACGACACTTTCAAAAGGCTCTCCCGTAAAATTTTTATATGAAACTCAAAATTTTCATCGAAACAAAAAGTATTCACTTTAACACAAAGAACAAATCCTAGAAGAAAATTTTGCTCTAAACTCAACATTTCTAGTAGAGGCGATTAATGGGTTAAGCTAGACTGCAATGACAATTGACAAATAATATTCTCTTTTATAAACAGAAAATATGTTAACTGTGTACGACGTTTAAAATAATAATAATAATAGAATTCATTCAATTGTGCACTTTGTTTATTTGTGAAAAGAATATGCAGGCAGAAATTTATGATAATGTAAATAGAATCGAATATTTTGTTTAACTTTAAATGTTGTGTGTATTGAAATAAATGGATTTTGAGATAAGTTTTGTCTTAAACTTACTCGTTGTTTATTTTCTTGAGAGTGTGCGAGAATCTTTAAATGTTTATATTAAAAAAAAAAAACTAATATGTGAAGGTCAATGTATCTCATATTTGTTACAACAATGTATTTTTTTTTTATGACAATATTAAATTCACATTTTTTTAACTCCAACACAAGAACTAATTTGAAATGCATGTTTATGACGTGGTAACGACATTCATGTTTTATTCTTTATTTCATTCTCTGTTATGTTTTTTTGTGTGTTGTTTAACATTCATCAGGAAGCAATAACATTAATACACACTTCACTGTGATTGTTTCAAATGTCTTCTTTGAATATTTAATGCTTTCTAAGTATCACCATAAAAAGAAGAAGGCATATTAAATTTTTATTATATGACTTTTAAAAGAAAAACGGTATATTATTGAGTCATATTTACAATTTAAAATTAGTTTTATGACACTTTAGTTATTGAAGACCTTCATTATCATGATTGAAATGAGGTGTAATGGAAGTTTTTTTTTTGTTTATTGATCTTACATCAAATATTTATTATAAAATAAAATGAAATGTCATTCAAGTCAGGACATTTTGTGTAAGATGATGGAAATAATTGTGCCATTTCCATGTCTGACAGTCCACTTACTCTCAGTTCATCGGATTTATTTAAAAAGTTTGAAATTTAAATGCACTTAACAAGAATTTTCATGTATCATGTAATTTTTTTTCCCTTTAAATGTAAGGAGAGACGTCCCTTTTAACTTGAAAGGTCATTCTGCCATATAATTGAGTACCAGATTTTTATTTTCATTTTTTTTTCGGACATGAAATCATAACACACACATAGACATATTTTTTTAGCAATAAAGAACGAAAAAAATACATTAAAATATCCAGCTTTAAGTACACATTTAAACAAAATGAGGGTGTAACACGTGTTTTTTACCCTAGAGGAATAAAAATGCCTCTGTACATTACTGGAATTCAAGCAACAGATACCGGTATCTATTCCTTTTTTCTTCTTATTTTTTTTGTTTTTTTTTTGTATTATGTTTACACTTAAAAGAGCACACACACACACACACTTACATATCATATGTGTATGTAATGTGCATTGTTTGTGTAATTTTTATTATTCTATAAGAAGAATTTCGGAAGATAACATACATATAAACAAAAAAAATAATAATAAATAGGAGAATGAAAAAAAACCTTTTGAATTTCACGTTAATATGAGGATGAGTAGGATACGGAATCGTTTTATCATACATTTTTTTGCAAAAAAGCGAATACAAGAAAAAATTTAAAGATAAAAGAGAATGAAGTAGAAAAAAATTCTACCTGCTACTCAATTTTTCATGTGACTTGTGATATTTTGTATCGTCTTCTTCTTTTAAACATACACACACATAAAATATTAAATGAAAAAAAAACCTATGAAATTCTGTCAATTAAGCCACAATTGTATGAATTATAAACGAATTGAGTGTCAAGATAAGAGAAATATTACGTGTAAAAACAAAAATCATGAAATCGCCTCTGAAAACAATATGATTTTGCAAGACAAGAGTGTGTATAATGATATATCATTGTACTGAAACCCATTTTTTTGCCGAGTCACTTGAGATTTAACGGCCAATTCATTGTCTTTTGTTTTTATTTTTTGTTTCGATTTTTTTGCAATTTGTTCTCTCTTTATGTTATTAAAGATTTTTATCTTTAAAACGTTCCTTTTATGTCATAACATGATGTTTTGTATTTCACATCTTAAAGGTGGTATATTAGATTGATGGAATTTCATTGAAATTGAAACCTAACACACAAGTTAACGGTTATAATACCTAATTGATTCAGATCATATGATAAAAAATATTTAACATAACAAAATTTTTGGTATAAATCGCTAAAATGACGTCAGATCCATTCAAAAATCTTAATTCAATTTATTCCAATCACACACACACAAATACCGATAATTTTAAATGAAATTTGTGATGATGACTCATATAAAATAAAAATATTATCATCATCATCATGCCACTGCATATAAACATTCAAACAATATTTATAGCGTTAAATGTACACACAAGTGTTACACAGATGAACAAATATATGGCATCTGAATTGAAAAGTCATACATAACAAAGTCAGAAAAGTTATTGAATGGTGATGACTTGTGATAAGAAATTCCACTTAATTTCATTTCAAAAATTTCAGTGAATTATTGGTCAATTGATTCAAGTTCTTGAAATTTCATGCAAAAAATGATGCATCGAACACCGGTTTAAACTGAAATACTTTAAAATTCAACCGCAAACACACACATAAATTGAAGTGTGAGGTGATTTATTTATGATTAAATCGAATTCAGAGTTAATATAATGTCATTTGTGACTTAAATTGGAATTGTATCAATAAATGGAAGTGCGATATGAAAGAAAAATATGAGTAGCTTAAGGCAATGCAAATAAATTTAATTGAATTACGTGGAATTGGAGTTATGACAATTTGTGGTTCAATTTGTCGAGAAACTTGAGTGATTATAACGTGTTTGAAGCTTACAGTGGAAGAAGGACCCCTATGAAATTTCAATTCAGATGCCTGAGAATTCGGCTGAGAACCTTCTGATACAAAGAAATTTGCTCTCAATACTCGAAGAGATTCAACTAAGTCAAAATATCGTGTCATTATTGATGCATCAATTTTGTATTGCTCAAGTTGAATCATTGAAACAATAATAATAAAATACACACAACAATTAACATACGCATTTGATTATTGCATGACTTTAATGATGACTTGAAGCGATTAACTTACTGTTATATTAACAGTCATACACTTATTTTCAACGCATATTGAATTCATATGTCTGTTTAAATAACAAACATAATAAAATTTAAATGAAATCAAGAGCAATGCACACATAATATGTGGTGTAAAATAGTCTAAAGGTCGACAACTATCAGGAAGTGTGTGTTTCTATAAGTTTTTTTGTATGAATGTGTGTATGTCCAGTACGTAAGTGATTTATTATTACAATTAAGACTTACCTCAATTTCTTTGCGATAAAAATCCTCAATTGTTGGATCGTATTTTTCAATAAAACATCCAGACACAAATTGGACAGTTAAAGCTGATTTTCCAACTCCACCGGAGCCTAACACGACAACCTTGAATTCACGCATTTTGATATCTTACACTTTAACACTTTAACACTGAATTCTTATAAAATATTATATTTAATTAAACTGATAACACCCTTATCAGATTGTTAAATGACGAATTTAATTTAGAGCTTGACTTTTTTTTGTTATTAGTGAGCTTACAATATCACACACTTTACACATAAAATAAGAATAAAATGTGATTTGGACGTTGATTAATTACTAAAATATTGAAATTCCTTCCTGATTTTTAATTTAATGATCTTTTGTTTGGAGACAATACGATAATGTGTTCACTTTGTAATCTTTTTATTATTATCAAGTTAAACACAGTGTGTCAGCCTTGTAATTTTTTTTATTCTTATTATCTTAATTCTTTGTTGTTTTGTTGTTTTTTTTTAATGACGTTGACTAAGACGATGATGGTTGATTGTAAAGTGAACAGAAAAACAGCACCAATACAATAATTTTTTTTTCTTTAAAATATTTTTTTTTTATCAGTATTAAGAAGTAATTTGATCTCAATTAAAACAATAATAATAATTTTAAAAATGCAGCTGCATTCAATTTAATATCACTCGCGTTTTTTATTATCTCACTTTTTGCTATGATTAAGACGAAAATTAAATTTCTCTCGTATTATTTTAATTATATTTGTAACATTTGATTGAATATTTCACAATATTTTTTGCTTGATTGATTTCTTTGATACGATTTTTCTTTTTCAATAATTTTTATTATTATTTACTTTTTTTATTATTGTTGTTTTTCTTTTAATTTCAATAATAATTTAACACACTTGAATCGTAATGATTCTGGATTTAATTTTTTTTTTAATAATATTTTGATATTTTTTTAGACAGACAATAATATTCCATTTGTCGCTGATCTGTACAGAGATAGAAGCACACCGTATGTAATTTTAATATACTGCACAAATTGTTGTAATGAATGAATTTTTTTTTTTGTGTGTTGACTTAAAAGGAATTACAAAGAATAAATTTTTAAAAGGTTAGAAGATAAAATTTTACGTTTCCAACTAGTTTTAGATGTAATTCAAGTTCATATCTAGTAATTTTGGATATGGCTCAGCCATTTACAAGTGTATTTTAGCTACAAATTCACTGTTAAAAGATGGAAATTTGGTTGGTTTTGTATTTTTGTATTTTGGAATTGAAGTGATTCACAACAAAGACCGATGTGCTCAGTTTGACGTCCAATGCGATACTGACACAACCCACCCCGCATTCTGTCATAAGCAGAATCTTTTAAATACGGACTGGGTTGACTTGAAATCGATTTTGATGTTGACTTGAAATGTCATCCGGAGTTTTGAAATGAAAGTAAATCACAGTTGTTCGGAGATAAGAAACACACGTGAGTTTGTTTTGAAAATAAATAAGAACTTTTTACCTACTTTTAACACATTTAAGTGCAGATTTTGACTAAAATGGATGAAGAAGAACAACCAACTGTGAATTTTATATCATGTCTCACATTTGTTAAGCGTGGAATTGCAAAAGAAAACCCTGAAAAGGTAAATTAGCAATATATTTTGAAATTTCTTTAAATTTAAATCATGTTTTCTTACATTTGAAGGTTAATTTATCACCTGAAGAACTTAATCGCATTATAACTGAGACCAAATCAGAACTACGTGAACATGAGGAAGATGAGGATATGAAATCATCGGACGACGAAGAAGTAAATGACGAAAATTTGATTCAACCTCCCGTCAACAACGGCGACGAATATCAATTTGATAAATATGATACGGAAGAAGGACAACCAGGATTGCGCATTGGTGATGTGGCTGAAGTGGAAAATGATGGTCAAATTCCCGATGAGGAAGATTCTGAAGCTGAAGATGAAATAATCAAACGTAACGATAATCTGATATTAGTTGGTCACATTGAAGATGATGCTGCAACTCTGGAAGTCTACATTTACAATGAGGAAGAAGACAGTTTATATGTGCATCATGATTTCCTGTTGCCAAGTCATCCATTGTGCATTGAATGGATGAATTACGATCCGGGAAGTGAAGAAACTGGGAATTTGTGTGCAATTGGATGCATGGATCCAATTATAACAATATGGGATTTGGATATTCAAGATTCACTGGAACCCACATTCAAGTTAGGCTCGAAAGGTAGTAGGAAGAAAAATAAAAAACAATATGGACATACGGATGCTGTCCTTGATCTTTCATGGAACACAAATTTACCTCACATTCTTGCAAGTGGCTCAGTTGATCAAACAGTAATTTTATGGGATTTGGATGAAGGTGCACCACATACAACTATCAAAGATTTTGACGAAAAAGTTCAAACACTTAAATTCCATTATGCCGAAGCCGAATCTCTCCTCGTGGGAAGTTGTGATGGAACTGTGAAACTTTTTGATTGTCGTGCCACTGATAACACCCAATCAGAATTCAAGTCATGGGATGTTTCAGCGGAAGTTGAACGAGTTCAATGGAACAAACATAATGCAAATTGTTTCATGGTCAGTACAAATGATGGTATGATGCATTATTTTGATCGTCGTAATGACACTGCACCATTATGGCAACAAAGTGCACACGAAAAGGAGGTTACAGGTCTTGTGTTAGCTGAACATGTCGATGGTATGTTATGCACTGCATCTTCCGATGGAACTGTGAAAATCTGGGATTATGATCAAAATGGTGCAACACTGATTTTCATGAAACACTTAAAAATGGGAGTCATTCAGACGATACAAGAGTGTCCGGAAAATTCATTTGTACTAGGTGTTGGTGGTGATGTGAGGAAAAAGAATTTCATTCGATTGAATTTACTAGACTTTGAACCAGTTTCAAATAGATTTAAAGATCGATCATTAGTCCGACCAGTAACACAATTACCTACACAAGCAATGGAAGATATGGAAGTTTAAGTAAAATTATTATTTAATAATCATGTTTTTGTATAAAAATAAATACAATTTCAACATAAACCGTTATTTTAAAATGAAATTTAAAAGGCATCGCCTAAATTAATGCAATGCAACGACGTTGCAGAAAGCTTAAAAGTTGCAATTTTAATGTTATCCTTACAAATGCATTTAAGCTTTATCCTGAGCTTTAATGTAAAAATATTTTTGTAATATATGTATGAAAAAAAAGTTTGAGTTCTCAATGAGATCTACTCTTCAATGGTGAAACTCAAATTTTGTCTTATTCTTTAACAATTCTTAATGGATTGAATATGCAATTTTTATTCTATTTTTATCAAATATGCAAATGAAACTACAAATGTAATAAAATTCATATAATAAAAAACAGGCTCAACAACGGAATTTTACCGAAAATATGCTTAATAGAAATTCTGGTAGGTCAGTACTCGATTTAATATTCATATAACTTGATTTAAATTCAAACCCATTTACAAAATTTATCTAATGAATTTGATCAATAAAAAGCGAATTTGTCTCCATTTTGCTTCTATAATGAACATTACAACAACAAAAAATGTGTTGTTAGATAATTTTGAATCTTATTTCCCTCAAAATTTCGCTGAACTTCTAAAATCAAGGTAAATTTTCATTGAAACTTTTCAATCAAATGAAAATGCTGTTAATTTTTTGATTTCAAGACCTCGGTTTAACACTTTCAATGAACAATCAATTCAAGCTAAAATAAAAAAGCAGAAATTATGGGTCCAAACTTGATCAGTTAAAAATGAAAAGAGATTCAATAACCTTCTAAAATCCATTGACGTCAGTTTTCACCTTGGATTAGGTGTATATGTTGTTTTTTTTCTTTTTTTTTGGTTTTTGAAGTGATTGTAACATTTTTGTTTTGATCTTTTTTATGCAAGTTTATCTTCGAGGAAACACGCGTTCAAAAAATAAAAAGAAATATCTAATTAAAATTCAGAAATAACGGAAAAGAAATAATAAAAATTTGAATGTTATTGCTGTAAAGTATACATTAAGTTAGGAGGTGTGAAAGTTTGTCAATTTTTTATGATGTTTGACCATGAAATTAATGTAAATTCAATTTAGCAGACAGACAAGAGGTGGTTTATTATTGTCAGTTAAGTTCATGGATTGTATTGATAATGTTAAAAAGGAAATGCGCGTGTGTTCAAGATAAATTGATTAATTAAATGAGTATGTTATGGACATTTATAGGAGATTGTTTTAAAATTTATCGAGGATTAGGTTTCATTTTATCGCACGGATTTTAAAGAAATCATAAATTTTCACAGGTTTTTTTGTAGATGTGAGTCATGTAAAATTAATTACAACATTTAAATGCAAGATAATTGAAGTAAAATCTAAGGGCGTAGGTTTTTACATCCATGAGATTCATTCACATCAGGGATATTCAACTCAATAATTTCTAAGCACATGAACCGTTAAATTGTCATTGAAATTGAAAATCCCTGAATCAATGTAAGTAGGAGGAAGATCATTAAAAAATTACTGAACTTGAATTTATTTTGCAACAATTATTATTTTAATTTTAATTTAATATTAAAACAAACCCACAGCACATTAATTTAAACATTATTCTGTGGTAAAGTATGGTCATTTTCTTCCTACAGTGCGCTTCATTGATTATATGTTGCTCATGATTGTTGTTAATTTTTATTGTAATGTGTAAAAGGCCACCTAAAAACAAAAAAATTAAAAATAAAATAATCTTGACCTTTTTTCCATTTTTTTATCCTAAAATAAAAAGTTACATTGTATTCATTTTAACTTTCTTCTCTTATTTCTCCCTATTTAACGGTTCCTTTTAACATAATAGGATAAGATGATGAAGAAAAATTACACCAATCAATCTTCTTCCTTTTTTTTCTTACAATTTAACACCAGCCACATTGAGTGTGATACAAATTTAAAAGATAATCATTACAAATGTGCCCTTAAAAAAATGAAGAAAATAAAATTCAAAAAAAGAAGAAATTGAACACATTATTTACCACATGCTTCACAAATATTTTTGCCTTAATGAGTATTTTTTTTCAATTCCAATTTATTTTGCCTTCTTTTTTTATTTTAATTTAAATGAAATTCATGCAAAAAAAAAAAAACAAATCATGTCAATTGTGATTTTTTGATGTCATGTCACGCTAAGTACGAATCCTTTTTTTCCTTTTTTTTATTGTTGTTGTTGAATATTCAAATTTTGTGCCCTCATTTAAATTGTACGATCTTTTGTTAGAATTTTTTCCGGTTACTTTGACATTACAAGTATTTTTGTATGAATGATTTACACTGTAAGCTGAAAACGCCCTCAAATTGACTTAGTTCGAAGACCGAGGTCTTTAATAAAGTCAATAAAGTTTAGTCCTTAAATGAACCTTAGAGTCCATAACTACAAATTTTTGTTAACTCGTCAAATCTCAATTCCATAAAACGAGATTTCATTTTCTAACTTAATGAAAAAAAAATCCATTTTTACAATTTAACTGTTAAACTTCTCTGGATTATTATGTCAGAATTTTATTACATTTTTGACTGAACATTCATTTTTATTATAATTTATCGATGTATGCTGTAACATTTTACAAAACCTCTAAAAAAGGTCTTTCTTTCATGTTTTCTAATGAAATTAATATAAAAATACTACATGCAGCGTTATTTTTGGTATCTTTTACTACGTTTTACAAGAGAAATGCACTTTTAAGACGGGTTTGTCTGATGTCCTTCACATCAATTCGAGGGAGAGTTGAATAGTCAATGATCAATTTATAAGAAATGTTTAAAGAAAATGTAAAAAAGTTGAATAAAATTCACTTAAATTAAATTCAAAAATGAGAAAAGTGCTAACTAAGTTCAAATTTCGATTAAAATGCGCTTTTTTAATCAAATTCATTGTAATATGAATTGAAATTTAGGAGGAAGCTCTGTTTATATTCTTCATTGACTCATAGAAAAAAAGACTCATAAAAATGTCAGAAAACAGTAAAAATAAAAAGTCGTAAAATTTTTCTATGAATATAAAACTAAATGAAAAATATAAAATGCCTTTTTTTGGGATAAAATTATAACTTTTTTGAAGATAAAACATTGGAAGAATATGTGATAACATACAGTTTCGTTATTATTTTTATTTTTATTAGTCTGAAATTGAATAAATGCACTATTTATGATATTTTTGTTCGTTTCTCCCTCATATAATTTATATGGAAAAAGTAAACACACATTGACTTTTGTTTCGATGAAACTTATAAATAAGATAATAATGAAAAAAATTTAATATGATTTTATTTAAAAAAAAATGCTGGCATGTCATCCATGTTTGGGTCTGGGTTTGTTGTTTTATGTATTTTTTCTATTAACTTTTTTGTATTCCTTTCTATTTTCTGTTCCTTTTACATATCGATTGAATGTGTGTATGTGCGTACTTTGTATGTATATATGGATTCCAGCTGCGCAACATAAAATATTTGTTAGAAAATTATGCAGTTGAGTTGAGGGTGGAGCTAAAATGCATTTGAATATGTGTTATGTTAATATTTTAAGGGTAACTTTAAAATAATGGTTTCTATTTATTTTTATTGAAATGAAATGATGGTGATTTCATTTCAATTTTTTTATTATTAGAAATGTATTGAACTTATGATTTCTAACTTTCATCCTGTGCAGGGATTTTTTAGTCCCTGTAACTCTATAAAATAAATTTTTAGCCGTTAATTCTTTTAATTTGAGTCGTGCTTCAATTCTAAAAGACACTCAGGTGGCGTATTTCATACAGAAAATTTAAGGTAATCGAACTTTCCGAATTTTAAATCCCCTTAAAACGAAACGACTCAGGATGTCATGATGGTTGCTACTAATACTCTCTAGAAGTAAGAGGAAATCTCTTGATAATTTATGAAAAGAAGTGATCCAATTTAATTCTGCGAAAACATTAAAGTTTTATAGCTTTGAACTTAAAATTGATTTAATGTAAGGGCTGCTTAAGTGATCCTTTAAATCGATATAACTCAATTTTGTGCCCATAAATCATAAAAATATTGTAAAAATAACATTTCTGTACATAAAAAACGGTTCCAACCAAAGAATTTTAACACATTTTACATTTTTTTTCAAAAGAACATTTTCACCAGAACTGATCTAATTTTTATTTTTTATATCATTTACATCCTGTGTATGACTATTTGTATGTTTTATTTTTTTGAAAAGATAACAAAACAAAAAATAAATGCAACATTAACAAATTTTAATGTTTCTAAGAAAAAAATTAGAGCATAAGCTCTTTGTTTTCATAAAAATGTATCCTTTCCTTTAATGATATTGTTTTTTCTTGTATTTCTCTTCAAAGTAATTGTTATGATTATTTTAACCCTGTCATAAAAACATTTATTGTTTAAACTTCAAATAAAAAAAAAATCTATTCAATGTATTTCATATTTTGCTCGATATTTCACTGTAATTATGCCTTTTTTCAACAAAAATATTTGTATATTGAAGCGTGTTTAACAAATTACTGTTGGAAATAACCTTGAAAAAGAATAATAAATAAATATGTGCTCTAATTTGAAATGAAAAAAAAAGAATTGTAACAATAATAATCTAACATAACCATTTTTGTGTTTCAATATTATTGAAGTTTTTTTCCTGTTGCTCTCATTTAAATTGTTTTACAACCTTTTTTTATATTATTTTACTGTTGTGTTTATTTATCTTTTCTTTGTCGTTTGTATTGTTTTACATTTAAATTTTGAATGTGATGTAATTTTCAACTATTTTACGCTTTCTAACCCCTTTTGTTACAGTTTTTGAGAGATATGAAAATTAAATGTAATTGTATTTGAATTCAAATGAAATTTCATTTAGATCTTAAATTAACAGTTTTTGAATTTTAACATAAAAAAAACCGTTAAATTCGTCCTTAAATGGCTTTAGATATATTAAAAATATAGACATTGGTGGTCTTCTCCATATTATAATTTGGAGACATGTTTCTTTTTAAAATGTAATAAAAATCACTAAAAATACATTTATTTTTGTTATCATATTAAAAATTAAGAGACCACAAATCACGTCTCACAAATCAAAAATCAGTAATGGTTTGAAAAGGAAATTGACTTCTAGATTCAAAAAAATAGACATAAAATTTATTTTTAATTGAGATTTTATGAGAAACAGATTTGTTTCTCTAGTTAAGAAATAAATGTCTGTAATTTTGTCAAACAAAAAAAAAACATTTAACACAAAGAAGCTTCTCATTCCATAGAGAGGAGATCAAGAAAAAAAAGTAATAAAAACAATTTTTAAAAATTAAAATAGAATGGAATTAGACTTCTGTGACAAGCACCATGTGAAAAGAAGTCATAAAATTGAATTATGTTTCTTTTTAAATGTAATCTCATATCTAGAAATAATCCTGCTATCCCTGCAATAAATTCTTAATTTATTTTTTTTTCTACACACATCACACATTGAAATCAATAAAGGGATCCATTTTTCTCTCTCATATTAGAACCAAATTTATGACTTTTTTTTGGATGGATGAAAGATGAATGCACATGTCGTCAAATTTCCTACTTTTGTAATAAAATTAACTGAGAATCCATTATTTCATTACATTTAAAAAAAAAATCAATGTATCGTCAAGATTCAATGATTTTTATTTCATTTTACAAAGGAGAGTGTTAATCTGTTAATGCTTCTTCACTCATAATTTTCAACTTCATTGTTACATTTTGACTCTAATTCACACAATGTATATATGCATAAATTTGTCAATGATGTAATCAAGTATTGTTACTTTGAGCGGAAAAAAACATACAATAAAGCATAAATTTAGTAGACAAGACGCGCGAATTAATAACCATTAAATTAGTGTTGAGCTGGTTTGACTACTGCTTAGCTTAAAGGAAAAATGAAAGTAAAAGTTTTTTTTTATGTTTTTTTTTTAATGTAAATTTGTTCCAAATGAAAGCATTTCATAAAAACATGGAGATTTTGTAATTTGACTAGGAAATTTAACTAAATTTTTTGAAAGTAACTGGAAGGTAATGTGAAGGAATAAAAAGGTGATTAAATGCCCTTTTTGATCTGAAATTACACAACAAATGATTTCTTTCAAAAAAAAATGAAATGATGAAAACAATCGCTTCAAAGGATTTCCACGACACAATTAAACGACAAAAAAAATGCATATTTTAAGATTAAATCAAAAAAATAAACCACAATAAAAAAAAAATCAGTATTCTAGATTAAAATATAATAATAATAATAAATTCATTGCATTATGCACTGAAAAAATGCATTTTGACAAAGTGGTTGCAGTTCTCAAACTTAAAATTGTGCATTATTTTACTAAAGATGACGTTTTTAAAGCAGTGAAACATCAAAGACAAAGAAACCGACAAAAATAATTTTATTTATTTATCGTATTATTACAAAATGAGTTAAAATTACATTTTTTTTTTAATTCATAAAAAAAATTGCATTGCAATAGAACAATAAATACCTAATTTTGATTATTTCCTGAGAAGTACTTGTTGATTTTAACTGGATTTCAATGAAAAATTGCGCTTAAGAGACCGTTTGATGAAATTTTGTCAGGTAAGATGATTAGATAGATTTTCAATGAGCAATTTTTTGTGTCATGTCATTTTCACATGTGAGATTCCATTCAATTTGATGTAAAATTCATGATTATGTGATTTTTAGTGCATTTCGTAAGAAAATGGATGGGGATTCAGTGCCTCCAAAGCCTGAAAACCGTTAAAAATGGTTAATAATTTTAAAAATACCTTAATGTCTTTGTTGGATAAAGGGACTTATTAAAATGAGCTCTAATTCATTAGCTTTAACATTGGGCTTCAGAGCCTCCAGAGCCTTAGAATAATCAAAAGCCCACAATCCCAAATTTTCTTAAAATGTCCGAGTTTTCAGAAAGTTCTTGATTTATTTTTTTTTTTGAAATTATTCAAAATTGCAGAATGTTTCAACCATCTTGGATTTTTTGAAAAACACCTCCATTTTGAAAAATTTTCAAAAATTCCGCCATGTTGAAACGAGTCTCATCGAAATGCACTTTTCTAAACCGCCCAATGGTAATTTTTTTTCATATGAATGCGCTTTTAAAAATCAATCAAGATAACTGTTTCCCATTTTCAATTAACGATGTAATGCACTATGATTAAGATTTTAATCAAAAAATACAAAAAAATAACGTTTTTGACTTTTAAAATGCATATAAGACAAAATGTCGACCACAATGCATAAAACATATAATTTACCTTATTATTAATTCATTAAAGTTTTATTGAAATAAATAATAATTTAATAATAATATGAGGAATTGCAAACTTTTGTAGAATAACTTTGCATTCAAAATGTGTTTTCATTTTTTTTTTATTTATTTTTAAGTATAATTATTACAATTATTTTGAAAATGAGAATTAGATTCACGTTACCTTGATATTTGAATAGAATAAATTTTGAATGATATTTAAATGTTAAATATTTTTTTTTCCATGTAAAGAGCCGCAGGATTAAAATTGTATACATTTTGTATCGTTCTTCAATTTTATAACAATATTTTAGAATGCAATTTACCATTCAAATTTTTAATCTGATATAATATTAAATAGGTTTAAAAAATGCATACAATGAAATAATAATATAGCACGTGAATTCTTAGCGATTGTCTTTCAATATGAATTATTGTCTCAAATATTAATTCTCATCAAAAAATGCAAATTATTTGACCTAAATTTGGCTGACTTGACATTCAAATGAAGTGGAGTTTTAGATCTAAATACATAAAATGATTTGTGTGTGTCTTCAATGAAAATCAAATGCAAATCTAATTCAAACTGTGAATTGGTGCATTTAATTTGAATATGATTACTGTGAGAGATTTCTTGTACTGGAATGTTCTTTTGAGGTTAAAATTTTGTTTATTCAGTAGACGGAAAAAAAGTGCGAATTTGAATAGAAAGATTTCTTTGTTGAATTTTGACCATGCAATGACTGACTTAGAATGTTTTAACATACATGTGCTAAAAAAATTTGAGGTGTCAATTACCATTTTAAATATGTAATTTTATTTTCTGATTCAACATGCTACTGTTACTTCTAAGAAAAGTGTTTACAATTATGATGTTTTTTAAAAGTATTTCTTGGAATTGAAAGTTGTTGGTCCAAAGTGATTTGACCAATTACTGTAGAAATTTGTTGCTATGTCGAATTTGATCCGAAGTTCATAAAATTATAACATTCATGATCTTGATTTGAAGTGACAAAATGAGACCCTGGTGCCGAAAAGCTTTACGAAAAATATAAAACTAAATGTTCCTTCACTCAACTAACTTTAACCCAAAATCAGTAATATGAACAAGCCTGGAATCGAACCTAGAAAACCATCATGAATAAATGAGATTTTAATGATAACTTACTTACTTTACGCCTTGTCCTTCTTCAGGGGAGTCCAGACTGTTCTCATGTTGAGCAAAGGCGATCTACAAAATGTCTCCATCTAGAACGTCGGATTGCAACTTGTTTCAGTTCCCTCAGGTTGTCAAATTGTTTCTCATTTTTCTCTTTGACCGAGTTGGCATCAGAAAGTGTGGAGCGTCGCCAGGTGTTCCTCGGTCGACCTCTTCTACGACTACCTTTTGGGTTGTATACAAGAGCCTCGTGTCAAAGTTCTGAAGGGTCTTTTCGTAAGGTATGCCTAATATAACAAAATTTTCTTCTACGTATCTCCATATTTATGTTTTGCAACTCGACTTTTCTTAGCAGTTCCTCATGATAAATTCTATTCGGCCAGAAGATACTCAGAATTCGTCTAAGACACATACTTGCAGCCTTCTCCTAATGTCCTCTGTAACGAGCCAGGTCTCACAACCATACAGAAGGACAGAGAGTACGCACGATCTAAAAATGTTAATTTTAACCGGTTTGCACCGTATAAGTATCTATTGGATTTCCATCGAGCATCAAAGCAGCTTGAGTTTCTGAATTAATTCGCATTTCTTTAGTCTTGTTGACGTTGATCTTCATTCCAACCTTATCCGATTGTGTGCCCAAGATTTTTATGATAACAGTCAAAGAATAATATGAAGCTTTTACGATGTGTATTCAAAATTTGAGTTGAATTTGACAAATTCTCCCAAATCACGCCTAATTTTTTATCTATAGACTTCAAATCAAAGAAAAATTATGATTTTCTTCTCAGATCTCAATTCCATGCCATTATGCTGAACTTACTTCATTATGTTTTGAATATTTATTTCCATTTACTACCACTTCAAAAAAAATATTCGTCGTCTCTTGCGTTTGTATTTTATTTGTAAAATATATTTACTTAAATAATTAACTATTTGTTGTCTCTATTTACCTTCCTATTACACAGTATTTTTTTCTGTATCCAATCTTTGATGTATTGCACTTAACATAGTATTCGATTGAGTAAACATTATTATGCTCTATAGTACAACAAAAAAATACATTCAACATACAAAACTTGTGCAGTAAAGCGAGTGAAATATAAAAAAAATCATAGTATGCCGCAATAATTCAATATTTACACACCAATACATTCAGGCATGAAACTAGGTTAGTGAAAGTATTATTTAATAGTTTTTTGTAATATTATTAAATCAACATTTAATATGCGAATGCATATAAATTTATTTTGTTGTTGTTGTTGTCATATTTTATTTTATATGTACATGAGATTCTACTCTAGCATTGTTGTTGCTGTAATTATGGTATAAAATAAAATAAACGAGAGTTGTTTTGTGGTATATAAATAATAATGTTTGATTGAAAATAATAATAATAATGGTATGAATGCATTCTAATATTTTTTAAGAGTGAAGCATAAAATGTGGTATGAAAATGTATATAAAATGTGCAATTACTATAAACATTCACTTATACTACATAAATTCATCAAAATGTGGTTGTATGTAGTTAAAAGAGTTGTAACAACAAAACAAACGAGAATTTAAATTGCAATACAAACAAATTGATGCAATTTCGTGAGATAATAGTAAAAGTAGGTGAATTGCATTATGTTGCAATAATTAATAAAAATTACATTCATATTTACTCTCTGCTTAACTCGGCCTGCATTCACTTTTACTTTCATTTAAAGGTTTCTTTTTTTGTTGCTTTGTACCTTCTATTTTTAAGTTTATTACTTTTTTCTGTTGTTTTATTTAATTTTATATTGAATTTTTATAATAGCAACAAAAAAAGTAAATGTTCAATTGTAAAGGAACAAAATAAAATGGTAATAAATAAATAAATTAAAATAGTGTAAATTATCTGAAATATTTATGAGACAGTTTTATGGTCACGATCAATAATTAATATTTTTTGCATAGAATTTTGAAGGAATCTGAAAACAATGTGTTTTTCGGGATCTGTTTAGTGTCAGTTACATTCTAAGTTGAAAACGCCCCGCAGATCACTCCACATGATATGCATAGACTAAACGAGTGCCCTTAATACTCGAATTTTTGTTCCAAATTAACTGGAAATGCATTAAATGTCCTATAAGCATCAATAAAAGATCTCCGTCTGCCGACCAAATCAATTTATACTGCGGGTCGTTTTCAATTTTCAGTGAATAGAAAGATAAGAGGAAATCGCGATGACTTAAATCAATTAATTTCGAGTCGAGTCGTTTCAAGTCAAGTCAAATCATGCGCTTGGAAAATCATTAAAAGGTTACCTTTAAAAGTTCAGTATCACTTTTAACAATAACAAGTAAAAAAAAAGGAATCACTTCTAACAAGTAAACCAGTTTCAAATCATAATTAAATTAAGCTTCCATGTATGTTTCAGCTCAACTTGACTAATTACTCAGTTTAAGTTGTTGACGTTAATACACATTTGTTCAAATTGATGAATGATTCAATTTAAATGAATCTGATTAAGATAAATGACATGTTTTAGATTCAGTTTTGTATAATTACAATGAATATTCTGTGATTGTTATAATTGCATTACCGACATTAACTTGTAATTTTCAGATCTCTAAGAACAAAAACAGTTTATATTAAATATTATTTTAAAAATAACAATAATAATAAGTTTGTATTCACTTTCAATTTTAAAGTTATAATTTTTTTCTTATATTTTCATATTTCAATAATATTTTAGACATAGAAACGGCAGAACACATAGTATGTGACTGTGAAAAATGGGAAAGATTGAGAAATCGTATCTTCGGAAATAGTCATCCGGATCCGGGTGATTTTCGAGGATATGAGCTAGGACTATTACTGAAATATCTAAAATCGATTGGACTGATAGTAGAATAGACACTCGCGACCAAAAGGTCGCTGAAACAGGCATGTACACTGGCTTAATGCAAATATGTGCATTATAGCCAGGTACGTACACAATAGGGCTTCGGTCCGAGGTGGACGCCTTTTCATATCTAATCTAATCTAATCTAATATTTTATTTTTCATTTGCTGGTTTTTTTTTCAAAACCAAGCAGTTTTTATAGCGATATTTCATTAAAATGTTTGCAAAATATTGCAAAATTACAATAAAAAATAGTTTTCTTTCAACATGTAAAGATACAAAATATTTCCATATAAATATAAATGTAAAGTTAAGTTAAATTTGAAATGAAAAACTTGCTTTTAGAAACTTGTTAGTATTTTTTTATTAAATTCTTGCGAAATATCCTGAAAATATTTGCTATAAAATGCATTTCATGTGTAAATTATCCATGCAAGACTTTTATAAAAGAAACTTATTTTTTAAACCAACTTTAACTGAATATGAAAATCTTTCAACAAGATATTTCTTAATATAAATTTTAAAAAAAAATGTACATTTATAAATTTATGACCATAATCGTACAAAATTTTTATCTAAAACCACATTAACATTAAAGATCTTCCTTCAATTTGAAACAGTGAAATATGAAAAATAAAATTTCAAGTTTTTTTTTTACTTTTCATGATAAAATTCAATTCAAATACAATAAATAACCCTCCTTGTTTAGATGATTAGTTGATAAATTGTTTTATTACAAATTGTTTGATGAACTCAATCGACGATGATCATCAAAGAGTTTTTTTTTTATTTGATTGAATCAAACTTGATTATTGATTGTTTGCAAATTGTTACATTGCATACACTATAAGTTGGAAACGAACCGCAGTATAAATTGACTTGGTCCGTAGATGGAGATCTTGCATTGGCGCTTACAAAATGTTTGGTGAATGACATTTTTATCGCATTTTCTGTAAATTTGGATTAAGATTTAGAATATTATGGGAACTATTTTAGTCTATGCATATAATGCGGGTTGGTTTGCAGAGCGTTTTCGACTAGAAGTGTGTAAAATGTATAGTGCTGAATTGTAAAAAAGTTATTGCAAATTATGTTTTGTACTTGTTTGTGCTAGAATTGAAGAGAGACAAGCCCAAAGTTGGACTTAGCTTTTGAGGATGGTCTATAGTTTATCACCATAGTGTGAGAGTTTATCGGTAACCATTGTTTATGATGATTTTTAATATAAAAATTCTACAGTGAGTTACTTTCCTAAACTGAACCAGGTCTAACTTCTTTCTTTAACTGTTTCTCTAGATTTGGTTCCTTCTTCATCAGATATGATGAGAATGGGTATGCACAATCAAGCCGTCTGTAGGTCTGAGTGCTGGTTTTCTTCTGAGTCCACCTTAGAAATCTGATCTAGGTTTCCTCATAAATTTATGCTTAAAAAATTTCCATACCTTCATCGTGCATGATCATGAATTGCAACATCACTCTGTGACTTGTCACACTTTTCGTTACATTTGTTTAAAAAGATATTACGTCATAACAATGACCATCCACTTACAAAGAAATATACATAATCATCCAACATTTTCACTCAGACAGACACATAAATAAAATGTACACAATGAAAGGAGAAAGAAAAAAGTTGACGTAATAATAACCAGATTGAACATTACCATACACATTACACATACACATGTACGTAGAGTGAAAGAAATGTGTTACGTATTTTTGTTAAAATAAATTGTTTAAAGTGAGAGTAAAGTGAGTGTAAAAATATGATCATTAAATTATTGCACAATAATTGTCTGTGTATCTGCAACATTTCATCATGCAAGTTCCCTTTCTATACACACATTGAATGAAAGTTTAATTTTTTTTATGTCATTTTGTATTGTTTCGTAAAAAAAATACTACTTTCATTCATTATTCTCTTCAATGAATATTTATGTGTATTTATTGAATTTAAAATAAATAATTTTTTTTTTCACAATACTATAAAAAAATTGTAATCTAGGTTAAAAATGTGTATTACGCTAACTTTATTGGATTACATTTTTTTTTTGTTATTTATTTCGATTTCTTTTCATGTCTGGACACGTGAAACGTGATGATTTAAGTTTTGTATTTTTTTTCAATTTTGATGGATTTATGTAACTTTTTTTTGTGTAATTCACTTAAATTTTTTACAGTTACCATAACAAGAAGCTTGTTACAATTTTTTGAAGTAATTGTTGACCAAGTTGACAATCATTATCGATGTCACCATCAACAAAAACGTAATTATTATTTATTGTAGCATATTATAATGAGGTTGAACAAAATGATGGTGGAAATTTTTTTTCATGTTCAACTGGACGGTTTACGATGGTTAAATGCATTAACATGGGACATGTTCCATTGAATAAAATGAAGTTTTACTATGAAAATTGAAAGAATCCGCCATGTTGAAAATTTATAAATTTATTAAAAAGTCTGTCATAATGAAAAAATTTCAAAAATTTCTGCCATTTTTAAATTTTGAATAAATTAAACATTTAGAAAAAATTTGGGAACTAGGGCTTTCGATCGTTTTCAGACTGTCAGACCAATTCAAGAGCCTATTCTTAAAGGTGATGAGCAAAAGTTCATTTCAATAAGCTCATGCATCCAACAAAACCAATCAGCAATTTTTCAAAATTTTTAACTGTTTACTAACGGTTTTAAAGCTCTGGAGGCTCTAGAGCCCAATCTCTAGAGTGAATGACAGCGTGACGCCAGTCAAACCGTCTTTAATATTGCAATTTTTCTTACTAAATCCACTAAAAATGTGCACTGTTGTTGTGAAGATTCTCAGATCGTCGAGGAGTGAGTAAATGGTGAATTAATCGATGGTGCTGAAAATTCGACCTCAGATGTGAATCGCTAAGGCTCACTCTTCAAAGCTAACACTTTCGGATCAATAATATTCTGGTCTTTTTTTAAAAAATTCTCGTTTCATTGCCATTTTTATACAACCCAAATGCACTAATTTACCTCATTTATGTTTAATTTAACTTGAACTGTTAAGCAATCTAACCAAAAAATGTAATGTTACACTTTTGCAATGTTTCATGAAAATGTCAATCAATTATTGGCGAATGTTTTTGTACATTTTTTACGGAAAACTGCAAATAACTCGGAGAAATGATGCAAAGTCACCCAAATTTTACATTAAACACAATTTTAATTTGCGTAACACATTTCAATAAGCTTTCAATAAAAATGGAGACGCCTGGCTATATTATTATTAACAATGAATTCAAAACCCCATTTCATTTTAATGTAATCAACTTACAATAATAATAATAAAATAATAGAATACAAAACTCCATTAATTAAAATTAATTAATACTGTCATTTGTCTCAATCACAGAAGCTGAAAAATATCAAATTTCAACATCGCACCTAATAACCTACATGAATATCAACGTTAAAAGTCATATTATTAAAACATTATCAATAAATAAAGTTAAATTAAATTTAACTTGCTATAATATAAGTTGCAATATCATTTACCTTTGACACTTTGGAATTGTAAAATATATTTTGTTAGTTAAATATGTTTCTATTATTATTATTATTGAATATGCATAGATTTTAAATGTTTTTATGTTCATATACATTTATTATTATTATTACTTTTAAAAACATAAAAGTTAGATATTCTAACAAAAATAATTTGATGTTATGTTAAGAGTTTGTGATTAAGCAATTTTTGTAATTAAACAATAAAAATAATAATAACCATGAATATGTTGATGTTTATTTTATAAATGTTTAAGATTTTACATTAAATGCCATTTATTATTGGTATACACCTGATGTGATTGACTCGTAAGTTGGCATTTAACGAACAAAACTGCTTTCAGAATATATCAGTGACAACAAAAATTGAATAATAATAAACAATAAATCAAATCTTGTGAATTTTAATTTTTTTTAAAAAATAACTTTATCTTAAAAAATTTAAAATAATATTGTGTTAAATGTTTAATTATACACATTAATATGATGAATGGAATGACATTTAAAATAACAATGCAAGATTTAATCGAAAAATAGAATACTTGAAAGTATTTTTTTTTAACATAATACGATTAAATTTAATATTATGTTATATTGAATTATATTAGATGTCAAATGGATGACAATAAATTGTTTTTTAAGATCATTTACTTCAGTAAAATTTTTATAAGCGTAACAACAAAACATTTATGGGAAATTAATTATGCAAGATATTTTAATTGAGAATTAATTATTGCTTGTTTTTCCATACACAATAGACACAGGTGATTATAATTGATTAGAAATCAATCTTTCCATTTAAATATCACAAGTTATAGGCAAGATCACATTCTTTATTGTTAATTATTAATTATACAGTTTCCAGGTGATTAATAATAATTTAAAAAACTATTTTAATTTAACTTTTTGTTGTTGATTCGTAATTTGAATAAAAATTTCAATTTATTAAAGGGAATGATTAATATTCGTACTTTTATTACAATTATTATTATAAATATTAATTAGGTTACAATTGTTTTGTTTAGGTTGATGATTATGAATGTATATTAAGGAAGGTGATCGAAAAAATGTCACCAATCATTGATTAACGTTAACAATCATTATAAATGTCGCTGATCATTAAAAAATGTTGCTAATCATTGAAAAAATTTCGCCAATCATTAAAAAAATTTCGACAATCCTTGAAAAATGTCGCAAAAAAACAGAGTTAAATTTTGATAAAATTAGCAAATTCTATGCATAGAAGTGAGCTCGTGTATATCGTTCACGATCGCGTTTTAAATTTTTATCTATTATTGGACTTCAAATTTCTGGGTGGTATCATACTTTGAATAAGTGCAAATATTTGAAATTTTTTCCAGACTTCATAATCATAATTATCATCTTAAATTTTTTTTCCTGTATTGACCATGAAATGCTTAACAAATATTTAAGTTTTTTTATATACCAAATTTTTTAACACTTTTTACTCCTCTTCATGTGTGTTCATCTCATATTGCATTTCAAATGTCATGTTAAGATAAATTGATGATCGTAGTTTTTTTTCCTTTGAGTAATTAAACGTTTCTTTGTTTTTTTTTTCTATTCAGACTTAAGCCTTAAAAAACAATGAGGTTGAAGGACAAATTTCATATTTCAAATACACTTAAAATTTATTTTAGTGTTTTATTGCATTTTAATTTGTAGGAAGAAGAATTGAATGAAGAATGAATTTTATTTTCAACCATAAGAAGATTTATCAAATATAACAATGGGAGGAAAAAAAATAAAACTTTTTTGCATCATTTTTGTCTTCACTCCAAAAGTTACAGAAGTGGTTTTAAAAGTAAAATAATAATCATAATAGTTAACATCTAGACTGTACTTCCTCTCACGATGATACCCAATTTTATTTTTTTTTTTTTGTACAAAACTTATTTGATTCTATCGTGGTTACGGTTATTATTACAACATCTATGAAAATACAAAGAATATTATTATTGTATTTTTATTGTTATTTTAAGCCACGTAATAATTTTCGTTGTTCCGAAAGTTTTGACCTTCAGAATAAATGAAACTTAAAACTTTTTTATGTGTATAATGTTTGAAAGAAGCAACAACACACAAAAAAAAGAAACGTAATTTATTTTAAATTTGAAGCCTGAATGTACAAAAAAAAACTTCATACTCATGTGAATTTTGTCTGGGCTTTTATTTATTATTCGTATGTGTTTTTTTCTCTTTTTTCTATATTTTATTTTATTATTCAATGTAGTATAATAACAAAAATCTATTGATAGTCGAAATGTATTAATACAGAAAAAAAATAATAATTTCATTGTTGCAAACCAAATAATCACGCGAAATTGTCTAATTCATATAGATGCCTAATATCACAAACAGGCGCACGAGTGTTTTTTTTTGTATGTTTTGTATGTCTGTATTTACAATGAATGGCAAAAGTTTAAATAAAATATTAAACAAAAAAAAACAGAAAAATTCATGAAGCGGAATACTGACAAAAAAAATTAAATTGTTGTATAGAAAATATGTGTGTGTGTGCTATGTATAATGAATTAAATTTGGTGTATTTAACCTTCACATTGCTTTTCCTTCTTTTTTTCTATTGAAGCCTTGTATAGAGTGTGAATTATTCAATTTTTTATATATGTTTTTTTTTATTTATTTCATGATATAAAATGATGGTTGGGTGACTTTTGTTAGAATATTCTGGTATTAAAACCATAAAAATGTGTCATTATTCAAATACTTGAAATAAAAAGTGAAAATTTCAATTTACCTCTCACTCAAATTTTTCCATTTAAATGTTATTACATTGTACTACAATTCAATTCAATAGATTGCAAGATAAATTTATCGTCACACAAAACAAAAAAACATGAAAAGCCTACACCTTTAACCTTATTAGCTTATCTAAAAAATGCATGTACGCGATCATCATCACATAAAACATTTACTTACAACATTATTATTATTAATTTTATTTTATAAATTTTTCTCTTAATTTCAACACAACTGTGCAACAACAAAATATTAACTGAATCGCATTAGAATAAATTTGATTCCATGAATTCATTGAATTTTTTTGTTCCTTTGTACAATTAAATTACAAATAACATCATCGATAAATCTGTTAAAGTATTAAATGCACATAACTGTTAAAAATTAAATCGTAGTTTGTGAAGAATAAAAAAATTCAAACAAAAATGCATTGTTTATCGTCCCACATTTAACATTCAAAGATTGTCAATATAAAATATTTTATCTTTTAATACAAATGTCAATGTTGCAACTACTCATGAAAGCGTGATTTATTATCTGTGTGATGTTTTTTTTGTATTTACCAGTTTATTAGGTTTTTTTATGATTTTTATTTGAGATTAATGGGAAAATTTTTTAGGAATAAAACGATATGAGTTGATGATTCCAGGGAAGACACCTTTCATGCCTATCAAATAAGGATAAGCTGAGTATGAAAATAGGCATTTTAAGTATTAAAATATGTGGCTACCAGATCATGAAGGGATCGAAGGTATTGAAATGGCGGATGAACTTGCAAGGAAAGGAGCTGAAGGGAAATTTATTGGCTTTGAGTCCTTTTGCTGAGTGAGTTTGAGTTACTTAAAAAAAACTCACCTCGGAATAGGTGGAAAAACAGATGAAATTATACCATTAGAGTATACCAGCATCTTCACAATCCAAAGAGTTTGTAAACTGTCCAAAGAAAAGATCAGAAATGATCTTACAATTTGCAAAAAAGCAATCAGGAAACTGACGGGTCTCCTAACAGGACACTGTTCTTTGCCAGCCATCTTAATAGAATAGGAAAGAGTGATTCAAGCACCTGCAGGCTCTGCTTAGAAGAGGATGAAAAATCAAAGCACATCCTCTGTGAGTGTGAAGCATTAGCTTGAGTGATGATTCGCTACTTCAGGGAGGCCTTTCATCTCCCTTTACTGTGGTCAACACAGATCCTAAAGTAACACTGAACACTGAGCTTCTATGCACTCCATTAAAGGAATAAATGAAAAAAAATATTCAAATTAATATCAATTAAAACTAAATTGAGATTTCAACATAAAAATCTTATTTTCCTTTGAAAAAAACTCAGTTTTAATATTAAAACATCACAAGAACACGTATGAAATTAAAAATAATTGTAACTTTTGATATTTACATAATTATGGTGGTACTGCTATGTGTTATTATTTTTATTATTATTTAAATTTTTGCTAGAAAATAAAAAAAACACAAAGAACATAAAAGTAAATTTATTATCTAACCGTTTGTCTGTCATGTGTTAGCTTTACTACTATTATTATTATTATAAGTTGTAAGAACATATTTGTATGAATAAAAAAATAATAACTATAAGTGGTTTGCTGCTGCTTAGAAATAATTTTTTGTTATATGAATACTTGTGACAGATTGGCCTTGAAATGAAAAAAAACTATAAAGTAACAACATATTTTAGTGTTTTATTATATTGTTCTCATTATTATTATTATTTATATTTTATTAGCATCACAATTAACTGAAAGAATTTTTATTTAACCATTGTTTCAAATTGATGTGTCAACGAAAGCAAAAAAAAAAATGTATTTCCTTAAAACAATAAAAATTGTTCCTCACAACAATTTAATTCCCTTTAAATACTTGCAATTCTTGTTCAAATTGATGTTTTACTTATTTTACATGATTGTTCAAGTAAATTCAAAGTAATTCAAATAAAGCCTACATGAGGCATTTAATTACATTAATAAACACATAGCAATACAAAAAAATACTCACATTTAAAATAATTGTCGTAATGATTCTTGCAAAAATTATAATAATAATGATAATAATAAAAAGAACACTACTTACGAAATTAAATTAGAATGGATTTTTTATAAAAGTTATGTAATAATAATAATAATAACAATTAGAATTAAAAGACACAAAAATATTATTATTATAATGGAGGTCAACAATAAGCATGCTTCACAAAAGTAAAAAGTGGTAGAGCAAATGATACTGACATAATGATTCTTTTTTTGCGTCTCATATAATTTATTTTTTGCTAGCAGCGTAAAATCAGTCAAATAAAACAATTTCTAATACTAAATTGTCCTTGAAAGACAACAACTTGAAGAAAAAAATTACTTTAATGATATTTGTTCTTTATGTTAGTTTTTTTTTTACATTCCAACTATTCATTATTCGAATTTGGGTGAGTGTCTGTAGTATAATGGTCAGTTATTTTTTTTTATTTTTATACATATGATGAAATTTGAGTAGAAAATTCAAAAATAAAAAAAATAGAACTTGACATACAATTTAACCTTCATCCTGTCCAAGGACTTTTTAATCCCTGTAACATTTAAAAAAATATATTTTTAGGCTTGATTTTTCTTATTCGACTCATGCTTTAATTCTACAAGAGACTGTTGTCTGAGTATGTTTCATTCTGAAAATTAAAAGTAACCGACCTTTTCGAATTTTGAATTCCCTTAAACCGAACTAAGCTTTCAACTGAGGACAGAATGAAGGTTAAAATCAGTTACGATAATCTTCTAGTTATTTTCAGAAATATATTTTGATTTCTTGGATTTCTTTTAAAAAAATGTCATTGATTATTAAATGGTGTTATCAAAGACTTTCAATATCTTATCTAAATTTTTGTCTTTAAAGTGGTTCGATGTGACTTTCGCTCGTTGCACCTTAATTCTTACTTCTGATTTCAGATTAGATAATCACTTCCACCTATTCATAATTTTTTTTCGCATTTCATTTGAATTATCAATTTTGATTTCTTTTGTGATAATTTTAAAAGTAATTCACCTTTTATTTTATCACCAAAAAAAGAATTACGTGTTAAAATTGATATTAAAAAAATGGAATTAAATCACTTTTGTGAATTAAAATCAAGAGATAAGAGTAAGAATTCAAGGTGAAAAAATAAGCAGATAATAAAAAAAAAGCTCCATTGGGACGTTTTCAAGGTTAAATTTAAATGCACACGTTTCATTTCTATTATTTTTATATTCACCCACCTATATTCTGATTGATGTTGGACAATTGGATATAAATCTATTGTAATGTTATTCTAAAACTTTTTTAATCCGTCCGTTTGATGTTGGCCATTTTAATGTTAATAATTGTAATAGATTTTTTTTTATTTATTTTCATACAATGTTTGTAATTTGAATTTAATTTTAGTTTTGTGCGCGCACAATTATTGTATTTTTTTTTTATTTCATTTCATTTAAAGTAAGTATTTAAATGAATTTTTCTAAAAATTAAAACATGAAACTGAAAAATATTGAAAGTTCATTTAGGTGGACTGTGATAATTCCTTAGTTTTGGTCTTTTTCCACATAAACATGAATTTTGTCCTTTCTTCCTTTCAATTCCTTTTACTGGGTTACCTTTTTTGAACATGGAACTTACAAATATTCATGCAGCATGAGAACATTTTCTCAAAAATTACTGTAAATAGTAATTTGTAACAATAATAATAAGAATTATTCAAATTAACTGTAACTTAAATTGAATATCATTAAAACTTTTATCAATTGAATGTATTTCATTTTAAAATATGCTTCGGTATTGGATTTGATGTCGGTCTGACTTTCTGTGGAATTTGTGGCTCAAATTGGTTAAACAGGTCACAGTTTCATCAGAAATTTTTCTCGTCCAATTCAGTAAAATCATTAAGACATGTAAACTTCATGTAAACCTTATGTAAACCATTCTATTTTTGAACACAAATGTACTCAATTTTCCAATTCAAGCTTAACTTTTCCTTTTCTTACATTAAAAAAAAAAAGACTTACCTGTTTCTTGATTCTCAATTAAAATAAATTGAATAATTTTTACCACTTTGTTGTGTTTTTTATATGGTTAACACACGAATTTTGAGATACTTTGTTGTTGTAGTGTAACTTCTAGGACAACATATGTTCACGCTTACCATGTGCGTATAATTGATTTAATTTTATCATTACAGTTATTTATATTCTAAGTAAATGCTTATATTTATGGGTGTTTTGTTTAAATAAATTGTTGTTAACGAAAATGTAAATTGTTCGATATTAAATTGATTGTAAATGTAATTTTAATTCGAGTTTTATAGATTAATGGGCATTAATCGATTTTGTGGCGATCAAACATAATCGGGATCAGTTACACCCAAAAATTATTAAATAAAAGCAACTATGTGGCTTCTTTCTTCGAGATTCTGCTTCTTCAATTTCTGTTTTTTTCTTGAAATTCCTTTTATATTCCTCATTTTTGTCATAAACATCATAATAAGATTGCTTAAAACTGAATTTCAACATACCCCCAAATGCGTTCCTTATATAAAAAAAACAAGATCTGTCAAATTACTTAATCCATTACCTAATTTTAAACAACTCTATTTCGGAAATGCTGAAATGAAAACCAAAAAAAAATTAATTAAAAGCTCATGTCACGCTTTCTGCAACTTGTTAATTAGCTCACATTTATTTGATTTGGAAATACAATTAAATTAAAAAAAATCGCTTAGTTTTTACTCATTATTTATTTATATAATGCTACTATACACATTACATTTATTTTATTTTTATCTAGTTCAATTAACAAATTGTCTAAAGTAACAGCAGGGAGTTAATTGTTTTACGCGAGCACACACTCGCAGACAAGTAAAACTTTTTTTATTGTATTTAATTAATTATTGTATGAGGAATTTTGTAATCTACTTTTTATTTTGGGTTAAAGTGCAGAAAGCTTTTCATTAACTCGATGAATTGACCATTAAAAAAAAAATTTGAGGGGGAAAAACTTTTTTTTCCTAGTGAAGCCACAATTGGGCTTATTGCAATACCTTTAATTTAATATCATCATAAAATAAAATCAAAACTTTTCATTTCAACTTTTACTTTCATGCTTGCAATTAAACATGCACTGAAATTGTGTCAAGATATTACAATTTTTTTTAAGTTGCATTTAAAAAACATAACAACTTTTAGTTGAAAATATTCTATACATTCTACTTTAAAACCTTTTTTCTATTCATTCCTTTCACTGTCTCAATGATAAAATGCATGTGTGTCGATATAAGTTAAAAAAAAATGCACTAACATATGCAATTTAAAATAATAATAATAAAAAATGACAACATAAAAAACTAATGAAATTCATAAGTGGTGTTATAAAATGTGGTAATAATTTAATATGTTGGATATTATATTGCAAGTCAAAAATAGTTTTCTATGAGCAATATAAAATTTTTCGAATAAGTGAAGTTTTTTTGCGATAAATTTTTGCGTTAAGTTTTTTGTGCAATTTAAGTTATTTATGCATTTATGGAAAGAAAAAAATTGACCACAAACGGTGGAAATGGGCTTAAATTGTAAAGTGTTAATTGTGGTTTTTTTATTATTTTATTTATTGGACTTTGTTGAGGAAAATTAAGTGTTGTGTAAATTTTATGAGTCAAAAACGCATTTTAAAAGATTGCTAAGGAAATTATCAGCTGAGTGTCAAATAAGAAATCTGTTTTGGGGTTGTTCGGTGCAGAGAGCAGCGTGTTGGACTATCAATCTTAAGGTTAGCAGTTCGATTCTCGCTCCGGCCATTAAACTTTACAATCTCAAATGTCCCTTTTTCCGGCTATTCAATTTGAGTTAAAGGCTAGATAAAGGTGGTAACTGCTTGTGATGACAGAATAAAAGCTAAGTCGCTAGAATGATGATAACGGGTATGCACAATGGGCCCGACTGATGGCCACAGTGCTGGTTTAATAGCCGCCTTACAAATCTGATCTGATCTGAACCTATAAAAAATATTTAGTTAGATGATAACTTTTTTAATTTTTTTTTCATGATTTTCATCATAATGAAATCACCATACCTCTTTTAAGATCTAAGAAAGGTATCGATGAGCCAAAAAGTTCACTTTTACATGAAAACAATCTATTTAATAATAGAAAAAAAACATTTAATGTGAATATGTGAAGCAATCAAAAAAGATTAGTTGTGGTAAGGTTTAAAATGTCATTACGACAAAGAATGGGAATTGCAAATCTTATTTAATTTTAATTTTAATTTCATATTGTGGTGGTGTATTATTATTGCATAATGTCTAATTCTGGGTCAAAGAATATTCTAAATATGCATGAAAAACAACGTGAAATCGAATTTTTTTATATTTTATTAAAAAAAATGAATAAAAATAATAAGAAATACGTGCATTGCAATAATAATGTGTTTTTTTCAGTATTTTTTTTATTAAAGGGTGCTGAACACAGTTTGATTCTATTAGTTTTTAGTTTTAATATAAAATATAGAATTTTATTATAAAATTTTATATAAAAATACGGAAAATTGTGCAATCCTTTAAAATTATAATAAAAATAATACTAATAATTATTAGTTTTTTTCCACATTCACATTAAAATTTATAATATCTAATATGGAAATTTCTTGTCTTGTCCTCTTTTAGACAAAGTCACGAATATACATTAGTTAATATTAATATTATGATTATTATTGTAAAATAAAATGCATAGTAGTAGGAAAATATTCTTATATTTTTTTTATTAATATTATTACAACATAATAATGTTTTAAACATACATTTATTACTTTAATAAAAGATTTCTATCACAAAGATTGACTTTATGGAGTTGACATTTTTTTTTCTACCTGAGAATGCAAAATTATGACCATAATTATATTAAATAACCAAATAAATTTACATTAAAATGTAAAATAATCAAATAATTGTTGACAAGAAAAAGGAATAAATACGTAGATTGACAGTTTTTTTTATTATTACAATAATAATATTTTAAATTTTCTCAGGTGTTCATCAATAATAATGTTCTTTAAATTGTATCTCATCATTAAACATAAACCTTGAAGATTATTTTTTTTGCTCTCTCGTTTTTTTTTATATCTAATGAGATTTAAATTTCAACATAAGTATATTTCCCTTGAAGCACTCATTAGTACCACGACACACTAAATTTATAACATCCGTTTTAGCAATACAACAACAAAAAAAACCTTTACAAATTTGAACGTGCAAACTATAATTGAAACCGAAAGGAATTGCAGTAGTTAATAATTTTAATGTAATAATAAGCGATTTTTTGTTGTTGTTATTTTGCATGGTATTTTGATTTTATCCTAACAATGTAATACAAAATGTCCATTATAAAGTGGCAAACAATAATAAATTTACCTTTTTAAAAAATTGTATTGTTTTAAATATTAATATAACTTGACAAGTGACACGTTTGTTTGGTTTCGTGAGATGCTGGTAATAATATATAAAATCGAGGTTGCAGCAAGAAAATTACTGTTTTGTCTTTAATTAATTTAACCATGCATGTACATTTTTTTTAATTGAAGTGTTACCAGGAGGTGTGGAAGAATGATTCATTACTGATGTTAAGCACAAAACACAAAACAATATAAAATTTTTTACTACAACAACAACAACAACAACATGAATTGCAGGGAAAAAAGTAATCGATAGATACATAAATTGTTCAATTTATGATAATTAGATATTAGAAAAAGATATGTCGCTTCAAGCAAAACAGAACAAAAAATGTCAGTGAGTTAACATTGAACTATGTTTTTTTTGTATTATTCCTATTAACTTTAGTTATTAAAATAATATAAAGTAACAAATAATATTTTCATGATTTAAAAACATTCATTTTCCGTTAAACAACCAGGCGTAAGCCTTTCACTTTTTATTTTCAACACAATAAAACATTTAACTGAATATAATTGACATCAGAATTCAAATAAATCATAATATTTGTTGTAATTTAATTAATGGGTAGATAAATTTTAACATTTAAATAATTAATTACTTTGTATATAAATGCACATGAAATGTAATTTCATTCTTAAACAATCATTTTCGATAGTAACCCAATTTCCGATTTTAGTCGCATTTGCTTGCTCTGAAAAAAAAAAGTCATGAAATGATGGGTGGCAAAGAATTTTTAGACATCTTTACGGGAGGCGTACAAAGTTTCTGGAAAGGCACTGTACAAAAGATTGTGTTTACATGCTGAGGTAATCATAGATGAATACCAATGTGGTCTGGCCAAGATCTTTAACAACCGTCTAATTTTGGAAAAAGCTTTAGCATTTAATATCCTTATATTTGCCTCTTACTTCAAAGGAGATTACAAAGTCAAATGCGATGAGTTGTTTGTGGTAATAAAAGAACTAGGCTTTGATCATAAACTAATACGACTAGTGGCCATAACTCTTACTGAATCTAGGAGCAAATAAAGGCTTGTAAATGAAGTGTCGGAATCTTTTACTACCAAAACGCGCCTGAAACAGCGATAAATAGCGGTTGCTATTAAGGTACTATAAATCATCTTCAGTGCCATACTTGAAGGTGACACATGGAGAAAAAGGTACAACTTAGTGCTTGAGGGAGCACCAAACATAGTCACAACTATACAAGTCAACAGGGTTCGGTAAGTAGCTCACTTGGCACAAAAAAACCACAAGAGAGCCCAGCTGCGCTTCTACGAAACAATTCTGGTGGGTACCCCTAGAGGATGGTGGTGACATTCAAGCAGAGGCGTATCTACCAGTGGTAGCTTGGTTACCCCTGAGATTTAGACAATGTATCGAAACTTAATTCAAAATTTGAAAGAATTTTTTTTACTTAGCCGACTACCCTCACCAAATAAAGCTAGACACGCTCCCGCATTCAAGGTTTGTTGAGCCTCATAATTTGAATCAAAACCTACAGCTACAGTCTTTTTTTGTTGATGACTGAAGCGATTTCATATTAAATTCTTTAAAATTCCTTTAAATAAGCCTCGTAACAATAAATATGAATTTTGTATGTTGTATTAAATCTTCAACCCCATAATTTTCATTTAATTTTTTTCCATTCAATAAAAACATTAGATGAAGCTTAGATATAAATATTTTAACAATACATAAAATTCAATAATAATACTAATAACATTAAAACAATTTAAAATTGAATTAATACACAATTTGTCATTATTTATTAGCTTGCTGATTATATTTCTTCTTACTTATAATCATTATTATTATTATTAAAATTGTTACTTTACATTAAAATATTGAAATTATTGTAAAATATTGCTCACACATTATTAATAATAATAATAATATTTTTTTTTTATTATTATAATCTCAATGCAGATAATCATCATCATTATTGCAAGGAAAAAACTTCTCACACTTGTTTTGTTGTGTGTATTATTATTTTATGATTTGGGTCGCATTGATCTCCAACTACAATCATGTATGTTGTTTCATTATTATTTTATTGAATCATTAGAAAAAATCTTTGTTTGAGGATTAACATTAATAATAAATTGCACAACAATAAAACTTGAGTGATCTTTACAGTGTGATATACGTCAAATATATTTTTTGTATGGTAAATCATTAAAGTGAAGTGTAATAAACAATAACCTTAAGAATCTTCACTCATTATTTATGATAATTATTGTTTAATTTCATGATTAATTATAAATTATCGTAAAATCACAATAGAATAGAATTTCCTTAAAGATTATTGAGCTAAAACTTTAAAAGTAAAAGCAATGCTCATTTTATCAAGGACTATAGTAAAAGCTTCATGAAAAAGACACACATGTATGATAAATGGTTGTATATTTAATCGTTTAATTACTATGCAAATCAACACATGCACGCGTAATAATAAATTACTTTTTTACTGCCATTCAAATTTTTTAAATGGAAAATGATTAATTTGAAAGGTGTACGAACGTGCATTTTGTAATTCATGATTTTAGAGATCAAATTAAAGACTTTGCGGTGGTACATTTTTCACGATAAAAATCTGCACAGTGTCAAAAGAGCATTTTCTTATAAAAATAACTAGAAAACGACACTTTCAATTTAAATAATAATGTTTAAGATGCATATTAGAGTGTCTTGTTTAATTTATTATATCTTATAATAAAAAAAAATCTATAAAAATGAATGATTATATTTTCTATCTAACAACAATTCAATCTTTTCAAATAGAATGAATATGATTGAAAATTACCGTATTTGATTAAAAGTCATATTCAAATACACTGTTTAACAAGATGTTATTAGATAAAAATAATAAATTTTCTTAACTTCGTGCTGTTTTCTGGTAATAAATATCATAAATTATTATTTGAATTAACGTTTTTAATTTCAAACTATTTTATTATAATAAATAATATTTATTATGTATTGTTTCATTTCAAATACACATATAATAATAATTATAACTTGAATGAAAGGTTTTTTCAATCCTAATTAACTTTTAAAATAAAGGAGACCCGATGTCATGAGGCAAAAACAATAATTACAAACTGACATGCGATATAATAAAAATTTTATATTAAAATAAATATAAATCTCATATATGTATGATTTAAAAGTGAATATGTTGTGACTAATCCGATCAAAACAATCAGCTAACAAGTACTTTGAAAATAGTTACAATTATAATCATAAAACGAAAAATAATAATAAAATAATTTTATACAGTCTTAGATATTGAAAGGGAAAGGAAATTTATAAAATCACGTACATTTTTAAATACAAAACTTGACCTATGACATCATAAAACGATTATTGATTAGATAAAAATACGAAGATAATAAAAAGTATTCAATCATCTTCAATGAAAATAAAAATGATAACCTTAAATGATATGATGAATTATTTCATTATTATTAAAAACAATTCAACTTTTTTTAATTTTTGACTCATATAAACAATACTGATATAAATATTAAAATAATAAAACAAAATAAAAATAATTTTATTACAACATCGATGAGTGCATAAATTAACTTGTTGCAATCTTATGTATGCATTACAAATTCAAAAGTAACAGTTATTTAAAATGAAAATAATATACGAAACATAAACATATTAACATAAAAAAATGAGAAAATAAAATTTAATATACAAAGTTAACTATAAAAGTTAAAGAAAAAATATACATCGTTCCATATTAAGCATAGAAAATCATGATGCTGAAATTTAATTGTGGTAGCTGTGAGTTGCTCAACTTTAACCGTTTGTTTGTGTTCTTACTTATTTTGATGTGGTTGCTACTTTTATTTTATTAATATTATTTATATACAACATTTTATAATGTATACATAAATATATATAAATTGATATATACCAAAATTATTGAATATTAAGATTCAGAGATTCTTCCACAGAAAACAGTCCATTCATAAACAATTACACATTTAACAAAAACAACATTGAAAGAGTGCACGTTATTAAAGATCTTGGAGTATGGCTCGACTCAAAACTCAATTTTAAACATCATATCAACGTGACGATAGCCAAAGCCTCTCGCATAATAAGTCTTGTTAAACGTTTTGGCCGCGAATTCAACGATCTTTTTGTAATCAAAAGCCTATGCACATCTCTTGTTAGACCCATTTTTGAATATGGGAACCTAGTCTAGATGCCGCCTTCAAAATTGACATTGATCGAATTGAGTCAATTCACAAACAAATTTCTATTGTTCCTTATAAGTATCGACTCAACCTAATCAACATGCTGACATTACGAGATCGTCAAGAAACCGCTTGTTGCAAAACGAAGATTTCTGCGTCACTATCGATTTAAAGTTTTTCAGCTCCAGAGATGTTTCAATCTTCAACTTATTCCACAACAATCTTCTCGTTGCCTCTATTGATTCTACTTATGGTACTCAGATTAAACTTATATAATTCCTTTAAAACTTTAGCAGGAACACCTTGTGGTCGTTCGGGATTCACAGCAACTTCAGTTTTAATTAGCAAATGTTCTTAGCGTTATCTTTGTGATTGGAAGAATTTGTCGTTTGTTTTTTGACACCATGTTGTTCTAATGAAAATTAATTTTATAGTATCGGAAATAAATTTTTCAAAACATGATATATGAGCTGATCTTAGCAACTTTTTATGAAAACTTCGATAAATTTGCTTTATTTTTTATTATTATTATTAATTGCTTTGCAATGGCACCATTGGTAAAAATGTTTGCTTTTTTGACACCTTCTCAAATATGATGCAATTGGAGAGGTCATCAATTTCTTTAAAAATGTGCACTTGTGAAAATATGCACTCAACCCGATTGCATTTGGAGGGGTTCAAGTGTATATCAATCATATACATGATGATTTTTTTGACAAAACACAAATAAATATAAAGTTCATCGGTTATTTAATATTCAGAATTTATACAATTTTAAAATAATTGTAATATTATTTTCATAATAACAATACACAAATTAAAAAAAAAAAACGAAAGGATTGCCTAGCCTAAAAAACATATTTAAACACTGTAAATACAATTCAAAAAAAAAATGTTACCTTGACAATTTTTACAATTCTCATGATTATAAATAATATTGAACATGCATGTTTCATTATCATAATAATCATTATTATTTGAAGAAGGTAACGAAATACTTTTTTTGTACATGTTTCTTTTTATTATCGAATATTATTTTGAAGACATTTTATAAAAAAAATTGTTCAATGCTATAAAAAAAATAAAACTCTTTACACTTTACTTTTTAATATTATACTACATTAAATTTAAATTTAATTTTTAAACAATAAAATTTAAATGATATTTGTAATAAAAATAATAAGGTTAAAGAGTTTCATTGTTACATATAAATTTTTTTTTTATAATATTAATTTTAATACATTTAATTCAAAATTCAGTAAGCATCGATGAAAATTATGTACGAAAATGGAATGTAAAATATGTTAATGATAAATGTCAAGTTAATGTTATTGTTATTGTGTTTATAATTGTATTTATTTTGTGTGTAAATGTATAATAGGAAAAATTGTTTCATTTATAAAAATTAAATTAAACAATCAAAATTCTTTTAATCTTTTAAAGAAAATCAACATAAAGTATTTTGAATAATAAAATTATGATAAATTAAGTTATTAAAATGTCAAGTTGATTATTATTTTTTTTATTATTATTATTGTAAAACAAAATATAATTTGCATGATTTTTTTTCAACGTTTGCATTTATATATGATTGAGTTGCTACATTTCGTTTAAATCAAATTGACAGTTAATGAAATGAATTTTCGCTCCAACTTATCTGTGGAATGTGTTTTAGTGTGATTCAATTCAATGCTCAATGTTATGTTAATTTGAAATTTTTTGGAATGGCTTTTCATTAATGTTAATCCTCAAACATGGTGAGAAAATGAGCATTAAATCGTCATCTCATCAAAAGTCAAATTTAATACAAAAAAAACCTTGATCTTCTTTTCATGTTTAACATTTTTTTTTTGCATGTTAAATTATTAACATTAAAGAAGCAAAATTTAAAAAAAAAATATTACAAATACTTCTTTTATAAGTATAATAATAATGATTTGAATATACTCATTGTATACAATTTTTTTTTTGAACATCCTTTCATGCTGGGAGGCATCTAATCATTATTATAATGTTTGTTTTCAGCTGTCCAACCTCTTTTTTGTTTCAAATGTTACTTGAGTAAGAAATAACCATTGATTATTAGATTCAAAATGCACGACGACAGCGCACAAGACATGCATAAGTTGATTGAATGACCTTATTTATTTGCGACAAGACACATTTTCAACATGTAAACTTTACATTTTTCACTAATGCATTTAAGCATGTTCAAGGATTTTAGCGCCGCGTACTTTGAATAAACTCTCGCTTTCACTTTTATTAACTTCAAAAATGTAACTTTTTTTTCAAATTCAAATAAAATCTGAAAGCTATAGGGTATTAAAACAATACCAACGTTCATTAACTATTGAATTTGTTAAATAAAACAACAACAAAAAATCATAATTTACTATTATTTTAGCAAAAACAAAATCAAATTTATTGATGTAGATAGCAAGAAAAATTAACAAAAAAATAAAAAGAATTAAAACGGTACAAACACAATTTCCTTGATATCGAAAGCCAGTCATGCGTTTCACATTCACATTAAATACATAAATATTTTAATGTGTATTAAAAATTTATTTCAAACCACTATACCAGAATTAATTGCATCAAGGACATTGCTTGTCAATTTCTATAAATAATAATAAAATAGTAAATTATGGTTGCAAATAGACAAAATATGTATGCACTTACTTTCAACAAGTTTTTATTTAGTATATTTTTTTGTGAGTATTGCTATTATGAGCGTTAAATATGTGTATAGAATCAGTGAATTGGAATAAATAGGCAAGTGAATGCTGTTTAATAAACGTAATGTTAGAATATTTTTATAAGAGTTTCACTTTTAAGTGAAATCAAGCTAAATTAATACAAAAATATGACGAAAAAGAATTTAATTTCATGCAAAGTCGATTTAATTGCAGCCAAAACTTTTTTTAAGCATATTGAAACCTATGCATCTTGACTTTCAGTTAGAGGAAACTCAAATGGTTGGCTTATCAGGTAATTTTGATGAAAAACTAGGAGTAGTGAAATAAAAAATGGGGGTTTGAAAGCAAAAAGCGGGACAGTTAAAAATTATAAATTTTTTACTAAATTGAATTTATCAACGACCTTGTCAGCCTCGATGAGGGATTTTTCTGACCCCTTCCTATGACCCTCGCAATGTCATGAAGGACTTTTAGGCCGGCTTCAGGTGCTTAACTTTTAGATATGCGCTACGTATACACTCACACAAAATAAAAATTAACCAACGCTAACCTATGTAGTGTACACGAAGCGCATAGCTAAAAGTTAAGCACCTGAAGTCACAGTTACCCTGACTTCCTATTTATTTTGCTGTTGTTCAACCTTTTTCTTCGTGTTAATCATAAAATCATCTCTCAGCCCAATCGTCTCTCAGTCCAATCGAAAATCGCAGTTACAAGACACTTTTTCCTTGGAAAAATTTTCAGGAAAGGTTTGTGAAATTAAGGCCAGTTTTTGGACTTTCCTGATAATAATTTTTCAATGTTAAAAATCGAGACAAATGAAAGTCAAATCGGGAATTGGGACATTGATTCAAAAATCGGGATTGTCCCGCCCAAAAGTGCGCAAATGGTAGGCCTATCAAATGGCATTTCATTGTAAATTTACTCAAATTTGAAAAAAAAATCAAAATTTTCTTCTAATTAGCAAGTCAGATAACGACAAACTCTCAAGGTGATCACAAATCATCAAAAAGTGCACTAATTGACTTCTAATCGTCTTATCACAGCATCAAAATCAACATATCTAATCAAATTACCTTCCATTGATCGACACAATCGTTAAAAATCAATTAAATCTCAAAAATATTTCCTTAATCACAACTCACTCATTCAAATCCACACACATTTCCTAGAACAATCATAATTTATCAAATGTCTTATTCAAAAATATGCACTTGATACAACAAAAATACTGAAGTGAATGTGAATGATCAAGTCATTATTACACATATTTCAAAATCATTTAAATTAATAATAATGAAAATAACTGAACATATCAATTTTAAATGCAAAAACTCACGTCATACAAATAATGACAGCTTTGTATTTAATTTGCACACATTTTTCACACAAATAAATGTATTTATTATAATTATTATTAAAAAATATTCTAATATTGACACTCTTGAAAATTTCAAGAAACACAATTTTTTTCTCATGTGGTTTGTTTTTTTTTTGTTTAGTTTTGTTAGTATGCAATGTTCAGTTAAGTATTTAGTGAAATATGTAATTTATTTGTGAATAAATAATGAGATTAGAAACTGCGTTGAAATTAAATAATATAAATTGAATATTTGATCTTCTGTATGGAATTCATTTGAATTAAATGCGATATGAATCAAGTCATTTGTAATATTTATCTGTAAAGAAAAAAAATTGTGTAAGTGTGAAAAATAAATTAATAGTTTTTCAATAAATGTGGTGGGATAGAAATGGCTTGAGGCTGCAATTGATTAAATTGTGCGATGAGTGGGAGTCTTATATAATTTTTATGGTAATTTAATTCTATGCTGAGAAGTTTTTTGAGAAAATTGATGTTTGAAATTTAAATGTCTCATGCTATCGTAAAATTTCATGGGAATTGTCATACACTGTCTCTTAAAAGCCTCCGAAAGACAAAGCGAATCACTTTCTAGTCAATTTTCAAAACACTGTAAATTGAAAACACCCCGAAGTACAAATTGATTTGGTCGGCAGATGCAGATCTGTGATTGTGGCTTACAGGGTGTTTGATGAAGGCAATTTTTAACACATTTCCTGTTAATTTGGATAAAAATTTCTAACATTTTGGGCATTGTTACAATGAAAGCATCGGATAATCCTCAAATTTGTCCAACGCGGTTGATTTACGGGATTTTTTCAACGGACAGTGGTATGTAAGGTCATTTTTCAAGTCAAAACTTAATTTCAAACTCAAATAATTATATGCCTTTTTTCCTAGAAGAAATAAATTACTAAACTAAGTGTTAAAATTTTCCTATTCCGTTCAAATTAAATTTCAAAGTAAAATTGCTTATTATAAATTGTATCAACTCATGCAAAAGTTCGTGTCAATTCAGACTTTTTTTCCATATAAAAGCAGCATTTTTTACTCCATTTTCAAGAAGTATGTTATTAAATAAAGCAATTTATAACTAAATGACCTTGTTTCATAAGAGCTTCAACTTAGAATTTAAAGTTAAATTCAATCAATTTCAGAAAAAATGTAGAACAACAACAAAAAAAAGATTAATTGTCTTCTCCTCCCAGTTATCAAAAACCTTATTAGGCAATTTGAATGTTGTTGAAAGATACAAAAAATATGATTAAAAAAAAATTCTCATATAAAAAGAAAAAATCATTTTAAAATAGGTTGGGATTTGTCCTTGAAAATTCTATCTCTAATGTATTGAAATGTTAAAGTGTATAAAAGTGATCGCATCTCACGAGTATCTTTTATTTTTATTATTTTTATTATTATAAAATACAATTCAATTTTGTATGGTGCTATTTTTCTGCATATAAAGATGTGTGTGCTAACAAAAACAGTGGATAAATTTAATGTCTGCCTACAATTTGCAGCAAAACAACCACTTTTATTTATAGTTGTACCTTTTAATATTCATTCTTATAAAAATACAATAAATGCGACTTTTATAACACGTTATGAATGATTATTATTAATGACTTTAAATATGCTTTGAGTGTATTTGAATGTGTGTTTGTGTAATGTCCATTTGAATAGCAACTCTAACTCTTTTTTTTCCTTACTTTTAAAAGCTAAAAATAAAAAAAATGATAGATTACCATAAAGTTGTATTTCTGGTTTATCTTAATCTCTTTACTTATATAAGACACGATTATTGAGAATGTTCATTATTATTATTACTATATGAAATTTATTGTAAATGTAATGTAATGTAAAATTTTATATACATTTAAGATATTTTTTGTGTGTGTATATGAAAATTACAAAAGAATTTTGCAATATTAGTCATTCAATTTATCTAACGCTTAAAACCTGCATCTGCCCTTTCTCATCCTGGTTTTAATCAATCACTGATCTGTGAAATATGAACACGTCAAAATAATAATTATTGAATAATAAAAGAAAAATGAAATCTCATTGAAAATTGTGTAATTTTTTTGATTTTTGTGAGTCATGATGCCAACCTTTTTTTGCTTTCAAATATTTTTGTTAATTTTATTGTTAACTTAAAGACTGTAAAATTTTTTTCCCAAAATAGAAAGCTTTTTTTGTTTGAAATTTAGATGAATTTGGATTAAAAGTATACAGAGAAAAAAATATCAAAATGAGGTGATTTCCCATGATATTTAAAAAAAAATATTTTTTTTGAAATCCCTTGCTAGTATTGAATTGTTGGCACATTTCATTTAAAAATGGTTTAAATCACAATTTTTTACAAAAGACTTCAAAAGTTGTGAAAGGGAGGCAAGTTCAAAGCTAAAAATGGGCTCAGGCTCCATAAATTTTGGATTCTCTTACTATATCTCTTCTAGTTACGCGCTTGCAAGCAGATAAGTAAATATTTAAGCTTTAAGATCAAGTTAAAAAATATTAAGACCAGACAGGGTGACCTACTTTAATTTTTTAAAAATATTCGTTCACGTAGAAATGGAAAAGTGATAAAAGATCCAAGACGAATGTCGCCAGATCACCAAACGAAATCACCAGGAAATTTTATGTACATTTTGCCATTGTTAAACAAAAAATTTAAGACGAAGAGCTAAAAGAGCCAAAATTATGTAATGGAAGAAATAAAAAAGCTCCAATGGGTTTTTGAACCATGTTGGAAGCCAAAAAATGCAAAAAATAGCCAGATCTAGCTCCGAAAGTGCTAAAATGGTAACCCTGATAATCCTAAACTTTTTTCAGTGTCTTGCAATTTCAATTCCAAATCACGTCCCTTTTTAAATGAAACATCCCTTGAATTAGATAAAAATTCATAATGTTAACAATGATAAAGCAAATTTTCAACTCAATTTTGTAACAATTTAAAAACATATTGAATGATAAAACCATTTGACATAATTTTCATCCAAAGTGACTTCTTCTCATCTAAAACGGCATAAAATAAAACAAGATCATTTATCATCATTTTATTTATGAAATATCATTTTAATGCACTATTATCATTTTCATATAGAAATATTTGTATGAAACTCCCTTGATTATTAGCAGAATGTTTAATAATTTTTATGATAAATGGATTTATGAAATTTTTTTATTGTTATTACCACATAAGCGATGCAAAATGTGATTGAGAAACAAATTTCAGCAAGTCATACACATCCTCTGAGTTCCTTTCAATACAAATTTCATGAGATATAGAAAGTGAAATTGAAATTGAATAAGCCTAATTTCATACCTTCATTTCAAATAACAATAATAAAAAAAAATATAATAATATAAATAAAAAGTTACAACGTCCCAAAGGAGATTAAGACATTTTTGTGAAACTAAATTCATTTTTTATTCTATTATAATGTTGATTTTGTCTCTGTTGGTCTCATATTGTAATCTTAAAAATAATATATCATAACAATGTTTGTAAAACATGCATGAGTGACTATCCTTTAAATATATTTTTGATTCAACGAAGCCAAAAAAAGTGTTTGAAACCAAATTTAAGAGGTTTTATTTTAATATTTTTGTTTGTCTGTTCGTTGTCTGATTTTCTATTGTTCTCGATTTTGAGACAATGATTTTTTTTATTTTTTTAAAGAGTAGTAGCAGAAAGGAAATGCAGTCACCCACTACACAAAAAAAAATAATAATAATGATAATACACCCTTTAAAATACAATGATCTTCTTTTTTCTTATTTCTTAAAGTTTATTTGGTTTATTTTAAAATATTTTATATAAAAATTTTAATCCTACCTTTCTGTTACTTCTACTTGAGTAAATTTGATGATTCCATTGTGTGAAATGAAGATTAAAACATTGAAATGTTACATAATACAAGAATTAGCATTGTAAAAGTGTGGGGATAAGAACTTTTAATGTTTATTTTGGTATCATCGCAGTAGGTGATCAACTCTTTTGAAATTGATTCAATCCAAATTTTTTCGTAAACTGGGGTTTAATCAGACTTTTTTCATTTTTTTGATATAAAATTTGAACTTAATCTCAAAATTTTAAATAAAATTTCTTCTCTTTTATATGCACTCAGGTCAGACTAATGATATGATTATTTCTAAATTAATTGATGATTGATGGATTTTTAAGTAAAACCATTCACACTGCAAATTGAACCTGTTAAACAAAGAAAGAAAGAAAGAAATCATAAAAGAAAGGTCTTAATGTTAAATTTAAAGTAAATCAATTTCTCCTCAATGATTCTGACATTCACATTTCAAACAAAAAAAAAATGATTCCTTTCAATAGACAGTGCATTCAAAAATAAAAATTTATGGATGATTGATCAAATAATAGGTTTGGAATATTAAATTTAAAATAATTTCATCATAAATTTTATTTTTGATATAATAATTTGTGATACAAAAGCGTAAAGACATCAATTAGGTCCACCTTTGGCTTTAAAATGCATTACGTCAGCAGACAAAACGAATCAATCAAGAAATTTTATAATTTTTCATTTTAATGATCGATCTTTTTCATAAAAATTTCTTAAAACAACAACTCGTCAAAAGTGTTTAGTGTCAATTTAATTTTTTTTCCTATTGAATATTATTTTCATTCATTTTAATTCAATATTTTATTATGAAATTCCTATCATTCCATGCAAATTACTAATTTATTTTTTTAAAAAGCATTCATTCAATGTATTAAATCATGCATCCCATTTCAAATTCTTTGACATTCACAGTTTTGTTACAATCTGATTTTGCATACTTTGTCATCGTTATTCGTTGAAGTAACACCAAAAAAAAATGTTTAAAGATTATACATCAATGCACATCAAATTCATTCATTTTTTTTGTAAGCAACATATATACGGCTAAGTTTCGGTAAATTGATCATGTGTCGTCTTGTCTTTAGCATTTCATGCACATAATTATAATAATGCTAATGTTACCTTGTTTGTATCAATGTATGCTTATTACCAAAAATATAAGTAAATAATATGAGTAAAGAGTTTTTGTCTGTGTAATGCATGACAGGTGGTACGAGGTGACCTTTATGCAAAAATTTTCAAAAATTGACCTTCAGACATTGAAAAAACTCTCAAGTTATGCAAAAAAAAATAACTAAAAAAAAAACTATTCGGGCGTTACACTTAGTGAAACAAGATTGATCAAATACAATTAAATAATAAGAAAAAAAAGGTGAAAAAAAAATTAACAGACATTTATAAGCAAATACAATAATATTTATTTAAATGTAAAGTAAGGTAATTTTTTTTTCATTTACAAAAAAAAAGAGAGAGAGAAAGAGAGAAGAAAAAAAAGTACAAAAATTCAATCAAACAATCAAATTATTTGCCTGTCTGTAATTTTTTTGTTTGCCAAATATCTGTACAAACAACTTTTTTTTTATTGCTGTTAGGTCAAAGTAAGTTGAAGCATGTGTGTAGAAAAAAATATGTTATGCATGTCGAAAGTGTCTGGAACGATGTCTCGTCAAGTACTTGAATAATTTTCAAGGAAATAAAAGAGTCAATTTATAAGGATTACAATTAAAATAATAACAAAAAAAATGTAAATTTCCTTGTTTTCAGACCAAATTGAAATAATGCGAAAAAAATATTGTAATGCACTTGCCAAAATTCATATAAAGACTGCTGATTCTCAAATTTGATTATGATTGATGAAATTTTGAGAGTCATGCATCAATCAAATTTACATAAAATGCTTTTAAAGGCAACAATAAAACCTAAATAAAAGCTTGAGTCAAATAAAATCAAAAGTGTTCCTTGTTATTTTTATTGGTTGATGTTAGATATAAACCATTCACTAATTACGTTTCATTTATTTTATATCATGAATTCGTACAGTCATTCACAATAAGGAAGAAAAAAATGTATGTGAATAAAAAGTCATGTCTGTCTATTAAAGAAAAAAAATACGAAATTTGCGCTTCAAATTAATATTATTTTAAACTTGAGTTTCTAAGACATGAGATGAAATTGAAATGAAAAAAAACTACATGATTTTTTTTTTAATTCATAACAAGCGATTTGAATCGCCGTTTTATATGACTTGACATGACACTGCAAAGAATTTAAGTGAAGGTCATCTTTTAACTCTTTCGACGCTGCTCCTAGAAATATTGAGTTTTTAACAATAAGTTCTTCTATGATTTATTCTTTAGGTAAAAGTGAAAACTTTTCACTTCGATGAAAATTTCAGGTTTCATATAAAAATTTTACAGGAGAGCCAAAATAAAAAACGTATAAGTGATACACAAATACATACAGAAATCTTGTACGAGAATGAAAAAAACGCGATTTTTCTTATAAGCTTAGCTCATAATTTCTTAGTTTTTGGTTTAAATTCAAAAACGATTGAACTGTTTGATACAAAATATCTCTAATAAAGACTCTAAAAAAGATTGACAAAGAAATTTTTTGATTTGAACAAGAAGAGAGACCTCAAAGAAGGTGTTGCGTTGACGCAACGGATGACGCCAATGAGTTAAATCATTTTAGATCAACTTAAAGCATTGAATTTCTGAATGAGCTT
>LN483743.1:0-123730 GCA_900002565.1 Culicoides sonorensis
TTTGTTGTTAAACTGAGATAATGAAACAAAACAACAACTTATAAAGCAAAGTTTTCAATTGTTTTTGATTTGAACATGAACATGAACATGTGTGGAAAGTTTTCAACTTCAAATAGTACTTTAGCTATCTTTTGCTAATTTAGTTTTTATAAAATAATTCAATTGTTTAATAGACCGTTAGTATATCCTAAAGTGCAATCAGTTAAAACCAAAAATATGTTAGGTTAAAAAAGTATTACTTTTGAAGAATATGTTTTATTAGGATAAAAAGTTACACATCAATTTTAAAAATTATAAAGTTCTTTTTTTGTTCTCACACAATTACTTTTTTGCTTTGAAAAACAAAGAAAGTTAATACAAACCAGTTTTGTTAGTATAAGAAGCAAAATGGAAATTTTCCCGTTGATTTTTGTCGTTGAATGAATACTTACAAGACATGTTTTATCCGTCCGAAATTCCCTTACAAACATCATTCATTGTTAGTGTTTTGATTATTGACAATTGGATTTTAAAAATCTAAGAATAGAGAAAATTTATATTTTTTGTGAATAATACTTCTCAGTACCAAATTGATGTTGAAACTTATGAATAAGATTAATTGGACTCATTTTTTGATTTATTAATTATCGGACTCATCATTTATCACTAAGACTATTTTTAAAGTTTTATTACGGAGTTCCTTAACTTGTGCTCTCTCCACCACGGTCGCAAATAGTCCTTTTTCGACCGAACGCATCGTAAGGGCGAAAATAGCTACCAAAATAAAATCATTAAAATTCTGAAATTTATACAAATATAGTAAAAACATTTAACAGGTTCATTAAAAACAAACATATGATATGAAAACGAAAAACATTTAATTGTATTAATTAAAACAGATTCTAATTTTATTACAAATAATTCCTCATACAAAAAGAAAAGTGAAAAATTAATGAAAAAAATATCTGAAGTTTAAGTACAGTTAATTCTTTTTCATTGAATTATTATTGAGCTCACTGAAACAATATAAAATACACAATATTTATCACAATTTACATTGAGAAATGGAATAAAAACAAAAGGAAGACAGTATTGATTATATTGATGAATAACAAATAAAAAAAATATATTACATCAGCCAAACTTTTTTACTGTGTCTCAGTACGAATATGATGTATTAGTTTTTATCCCGGTTTTTATCTTTTATTTGAATTTATAAAGCTGAATATCAAAGTGAAAAAAATAAAAAATTAGATGATTAATCATTTAGAAATGTCCTTCTAATCGAATTTATTATTGTTTGAGCAGTAACCATCTAAAATACAAATACGCACATAGTTCAATCGACATTCTCAAAACTTAAAGTAAATTTTCTACATGCGATTTAACCCATTAACCGCCTCTCCTAGAAATATTGAGTTTAGAGCAAAACTTTCTTCTACAATTTGTTCTTTGCGTAACAGTGATCACTTTTCGTTTCGATGAAAGTTTTGAGTTTCATACAAAAATTTTACAAGAGAGCCGTTTGAAAGTTTCGTATAATACCACAGAAATATGTACAGAATTCTTGTACGAAGAGGAAAAAATTACATGACTTTCCATCTTATTTCTGCTAATAATTTTCTTATAATAATTGAAAAAATCAAAATAACTGGCCTGACATCTTTGAAACATGTCTAATTATTTATATTGAAAATTTGAAGAAAATATTTTGAGAACTTCTAAGAGAAATCCGGCTCCAAAGTTACTGGTCGAAAAATCGACCAGCGGCGGTTAATGGGTTAAGGCAAAAGAAAATTTTGAAAAATCAATTTAAATAAACGCATTATTTGGAAAAAAATTTCAATTTATCTTTAATATTATTCAATACTGTTTTTTTAAGTTCTATAGTTCATCGAATATAAATAAAATATAATAATCTCTACAAGTCCGATAGATTATTATCAATAAATGTATAAAATTTAAATCTCTATATGAAAGCATAATCCAAATGGTTGAAATAAAAGTACTTCATATGTAGAACCATAGTATTGTGTAAATAAATGAACAATTTATTTATTATACTTCCAAACCAAACACAAAAATCTACTTTGTCGTTTGCATAGATATAGATTTTTTTGGTAAGGTATTTGCATAAATATATCATCATATTTAGCACTTTGATTATTCAAGTATCGTTATTTTTTATTTTTTTTTTCGTTTTGCAAAACAATATTGCATTATAATCATTGTGTACGTCCAGAGCAGTCAAAACAACATTTTTATTTATTATGCTTTATTTTCATTATTGTGCTTTTCATTAAAGCAAAATGAAAAAAAATACAACAAATAAAAACTTTTCATGGAGATATGTAATATAATAACAATGTAATTAAAAAGAGAAAAAAAATTTCCATTTTATGATATTGGAATTAAGCGGAACTAATGAATGACTTTAAATCACACAATGAAAAAAAAGTAGTTTTTATTGGAAAAACATGAAGAAATTGATATGAAATTGTTATTTTGTAAGATACTTAAGTTTAGATAAAAAACTTTAACTAAAAAATAGTTAAGTTTATGACTTTAATCTCTTAAGATACAATTATATTCTAACAATGTATAGTAAAATAATTTTGTACATAAAAAGTGATTGATTTAAATATCGAAAAAAAACGCATTTATAAAAAGTATTGTTAATTAATTGTAATCTAACTACCATTTTAAAAATATTTCATGTAAAAATTTACGAAATAAAAAATATTCAATTGATTTTATACGTGATATGTTCAATAAAATTTATCATGAAATATTTCTTAGAATGCTGAAGGTAACAATTACACTAAATTTACGTATAAAATATAAAATTATAACGATGATTAACTTATAGACTTCTAAAGAGGATTTTAAAATATAAACGTTAATTATGAATAGTAGGTTGATAATAAAATTAAAAATAAATTGGATAACTGTTAAAACTGTTATATTTTTTTTTAGAAAATATTGTTTGATGAAACATTAAATTAATAATAAGATTCAAATAATGATAGAAATGCTCAAATATATAAGATACTTTTATCTAAATCAAGTTCTTTTATTTTATTTTAGAAGTTTTTTTCAAGGTAAGGTTCCGAGTTACATCTTTACATCATTCTTTGAATAAGTACAATCATAAGCTACAACTTTACTGAACACAACAAAGACCTAAGCCGAACATCGAAAATACTTCGACTTAGGTTTATACAAGAAATACCAATCATTGGTAGCTAATGCAAAGTTATGAACTTAAAAAATTAAATCGTTGCAAGGCTTAGTAAGTATATCTGGAACTCATTGTAAAAGTTTTCCATATTTAAACATTGTTTAATGCTATATCTTTTTCTTTTCAATTTTAATTAAAAAGACCAATTTATCATCGATAAACCTATAGAAAAAGAAATAAAAATCATAAATTACTTTAAACTTTTACCTTAATCGACGATCACACTTATGATCCAGAACTTTCGCCCGAAGAATATTATTTATAAAATATTTCTCTAATTAAAAAAAAATTATTTGAGTGTGAAAGAACAATTTAAAATTCTTCTTTTGTTTAAATATCAAATATCGTTTTTAAAGAAATGTACGAAAATATGGATGAATGAAGAATACAATTCATACCAAATATAGAACTTTAAATCCAAACTTGAAACTATTTATCAGCATTCCATATTTTTTATATGATGTTTTTATTTTAATAATAAATACTAAACAGAAAGAAGCAAACAACATACTTTTAATAATTGAACGATATATAATGACAAATATATCGAAAAATCGAAGCTATTTACACGCTATGAATTATTAGATGAAATGTACAAGCAAAGCCCATGATTAAATTAAATAGCAAATAATTCGTTCCTATGGCACCGAAATAAGATTTTCCTTTGCGATATTTTTTTCCTTACTAATAAATTATATTGACCATCTTTCATATTCTGTATTAACTTTATTGTATGAAGATACAGTGTATGACAGATAATAATACTATTGATAAAAATGGTTTATACTTTTATTTTGTATGATCCATTATTATTTTATGTACCCAGCTATAAATTTAAACGTTATTGTGAAAATATAATAGAATTGATTGACTGTAAAATCTATTTCTTTTCTTGTGAATATGATTTTTTAATATTATAACTTTATATTTTTCTTACATTAAAAGCATCATGAAATATTAATAGTTTCTATAATTTTTCTTAAAGTGTTTTCTTTATTTGAAAATATTAAATTTCAAAAACAGTTTTTTTAAATCTTATTTAAAAACTAAAATAATCAAACCCAGTGGAGGATAATCATATGAGTATATGGTTAATGTCAGAACGGTTGTTTTTTTGAATTTTAATTCTTACTGTTTTACTGAATTTTACTGACTCTGTTAATCGGCCAACATTTCAAAATGATCCATCGCTTCAAGGACGAGTTTTGAGAATTGACTTTACACATCAATGGTCAAATATTCGTTATATTTATTTTCAGTCATTAATGCCATGGTCGAAAATAATTGCCAATCCGCGCCTGATCAGATCCCCTCATTATCACAACTTATTCAAGCAACGTTAAGAATAACTATAACAAATCTATTCTTATGGTCTCTGGTTTGTTAAAAAATTGATAATAATTTCATCTGTGATCATCCTGATATAAATATTAACACTTATTGACCCGTTTTCATTTTCGATTTTCTTTTATGATAAAAAATTTGATCTTTTTATATAAAATGTTCTTTAAAATATTAAAAGAAAAATGTTAAAAATTTTATATGAATTGTATTTTATCTAAGGAACTAATTTTCTGAGGAAAAACTAGTCTTTTGACCCACTTTGGTCCTACTAAAAATGTAGGTCCGATTAGTGATAATATAAATCATACTCACATTAATAGTCACTATAATGGTTTGGATAAAAAAAGTTTGCATAGGATCATATTTCGACATGCAAAAAATAAATAAACAAACAAAATAACATAAATAGAATATTTGAAAAATGTTGGTAATAAAATAAAATACCTAATGGTCGTGATTGAACTTCCTACTTAACATATTTTTAGTATTTTTGAACTGTTATCGTTGTATATATACAAAACAAAAAAGATACCGCATAATCAGGACATTTTAAGCGATGGGATTTACTAACATTGACTAACTGTGTGAACTTAATGGATTATATTCAATAGATACCGATTTAGAAAAAAAATACCATATACCATTTTTTACATTTTAAACTAAAACACTGGATATAAATTCCTATCAAGCAATCATGGGATTACAAAAAAGATTTTTAAGGTTTTTTTTTACTTTTTTGTTTTGATTTAATTCTTTAAATGATATACATGATATATCACATTAATTAACCCTTAAGTTGTAACGTGAATTCAACTCGCATTAATTATGAATGCGTATCTCGGACATACAAATATAATACAAACAAACACTAATGAATACTTCAATTAGAATTAATCTTCTTATACAGTTTTAGCATTTTAATGACTCTTGATTGGTTTCATCCCGCGAACAATTGAGGTATTATCAAGTGCCATCATCTTAAAAGTCACTAATTTTGAATAAATTTCAAAAGAAACAGAAATTCTGTCTTAAGAAATTCATTGAATTTGATTTTGATATTTATAGTTAAACTATGAAAAACTTTCTGCAATAAAAAGAATAAAAATGTACACTAAAATTTGTTTTTGATAGTTCACATGTTCTGTAACACGTTTTCTTCTATTTATCCTTTTGACATTAATTTCCGTCATCTCTTAATTATGAGTTTATATCTGTATTTTTTGCCATAATAGTCTCGTAAAAATTTGTAAATATTTGTCTTCACAAAAAGAAAAATCCATTTATGCAAAAACACGCATTACATGGAAAATTGTTTTAGGAAAATCAATTGAGAACTATCATAATATTCTTCATATCGAAGCAATACAAAGAATTGAAATTGGCTCTATTATGCTCCATATAAAATAGTCTTTGGCAACTGGAAAGTAAAGTGGTTTGGCTGAAGTTTCTATTTATTCAGAATTTACGTGAAAACATTTGCTTCAAATTTAAAAAAAAAATATTAAACTTTCTTAAATAGATGAAACTTTGTAATATATTGAGAGAATTTTGTAAGCAAAAAAAGCGAAATTATTAAAAGTGCGTACGACAGTGAATTACACGTGTGTATTGTGTGTTTATTGTATAAAGAAATGCGCTTGTTGATTTAGATTATGATATAATTTTAAATTCATGTGTAATTTTACAGTTGACATATAAATTTAATTCAGAGCACAAAATTCGTTGATGCTCTTTTCAAGAGAGATTTAAATCTCAATTAATAAAAACAGATAATCTAAATTTAAAATAAACCAGACATTTAGTTCACTTGTTAATGTATAAATATTGAGAGAATATCTACTTTTAATAAGTTCCATTTCAATTTGAAATTAATGAATTAATTTTTCTTCACTTTAAAGTCAAAACCGATTTAAAAAATATCCAATAAGCACTAATAGTGATAACATAATGGTTTGGATTACACCATATTGTTTTCATTCCCAGCACTTTCAAAAATGTAAAAATATCCAAAAATTTAAATATCGTTTTTCACTTATTACGGGATTGATTTTATACCTACTAATTAATAACAACACCACTGTCGCGTTTTCTGACAATATAAAACAATCAACAATAAAATGCAAAGATTACTTAAAAAACAGTGAATTTATCAATGATATTCACTGGAGTGGGTTAATTGAATTTGGAGTGAGTAGAAAACAAATGTGGGGTTTCGATGTTTCAGTAGTTTTTTTATTCGATGATAAAACATTACAGGTTAACTTAAAAGCATTTTTTTTGTTCATTCTTTATTTTGCTATAAATGGAAATAATTTATATTTTCAGAACTTTGGCCGTCCTATTATCAATTTTGAATTGCAAAAAAGTTACTCTCAGATAATGGAAGATATCTTGGATGGAAAAAAAATTAGACTCAAAGTAAAATTTGCGAAAAATGTTCAAACTTCAGTTTTAAGACTAATAAAAATTGATCTGGATTATCAGCCGATCTGTAACGATAGTAAGACTTTTAAATTGAGCCTTTGCTACTAATTAATCATTTTCATTTGTGTTTCTCATTATTTTAAAAGTTTCTTCAAAGGTGGGTGGAGAAATGTACAGTTTCAACTATAAATTTAAAGCCCCAAGTGATTTAATAAGCAAATTCTCATCAATGATACAAAATAAGAAAAAAGGGCAATACTCAAATTATTGTGGGATATCTACTACAACTATAAGTTCGATAGAAAAATATGACCAACCAAATATAGAAGAAGAGAAACTTGATCCGAAAATATGGCCCTGGATTGCATATTTATATCTTAACAATACATATTTATGCAATGTTAATATGATCACGAGATCAGAAGGATTAATAGCTACAAAATTTTTAAATACTGATATATTGGAAACACATATTCATTATCTGAGGTTAATTACATTTAATGAAGAGAGTAAGATTATGAATTTTATTTATTTCTATAGAACGGAAATCAGTTTGTTCTGTATTTTAGGTCATAATGTTAAAAATTTCAAATTGAATATTGTTGATTCAAAACATTCAAACATAACTTTGCTTTATCTAGCCGATCACATTTCTCACCCATCATTTGTACCTGCATGTTTAAGTTCTGAAATCGAAATAGAAGACAATGGGTCTATAATTGGATACGAACAAAAATTTCATAAAGACTTAATAACTTTAAATCGGATAAATATTACAATATTTTCTCTTGATCATTGTTCAGGCATGAAAAATTTTTCCTACCTTCATCAATACAATACAAATTTTTGTGGAATAAATCAAAATGGATTGACTTGGCTATCATTAGATGGATTAGATGGTGCAGGTTTTTATGTATTGACAGCTAATCAGTGGTTCTTAAAAGGAATTGTTGATGATTGCTTAAGATCAAACGATACAAATGATTGTGATTTTGATAGTCCGGTCATAATATTTGACTTTAAAGAATCAACGGATTGGATTCTAAACTGGACATTATACTACCCTCTAGGATTAGAATCTGGAGGAAATTTAGATGAGCCAAATAATGAAAATAATCTTGACATTTTAGCAATTTTTGTTGTAGTAATAATGACATTTATCTGTCTTGTTGGCATGTGGGGGCTTTGGTACACATGTCGAAAACGAAATAGGCTATTAAGTGAAGTTCCAACATTAATAAACTCAAATGATGGAATACAGCTGCTCAAAAGAGAAAATAAACGTTTTAGCTACTTAAATTGAACTAAATGTAATGGAATTAAAATATAGATTTAATAATTTTTTGAAATGAGTTCTATTTAATTAAACTTCTAAAACGTATTTACGCAATGTCCTAAAAAAACAAAATTAAACGCGACGAAAAAATCTGAAGCCCTCTCACTATGATAAATGGGATACACGATAAGTCTAAATGCAAATATATCCCTTAATCCAAAGCAGTTCAGTTTTCATAGATTTTTTTTCGAATAAAATATAAAAAAATCAAAGTTCCGAAATTTTGACTAAAATCTCGATTTTTCGATCACCATGCCCCGATTTTTCTCTCAATTCTTTTATTTGCCTAAATATGAGAGAGTATATTTAATTCATAGATAAATAGAAAAATTTAAGTTCTTTCCAATAAAAAAAAAATCCAAAATTAATATTAAGATCTGTGTTTGAGATGGATGAAATTAATCAGTGTGATGTAGAAATATATTTTGAAGTTAAAAAATACTAGTTTAATCAGAAATGGTCTTAAACTTTTTACACATTCAAAATATCTTTTATACCCAACATTGTTTTAAGAGTGTTTAAATAATCTTCCTTTTATTATTCATGCAACTTGAACTTAAATCAAAAACATTTGATTGTTACAATATTTACTTGGTCTCCCCAAAATAGAAAAATATAAAAGAACTCTGTATTTAAACATTTTGTCCACATCAAAAATGTTGCTATCTAGACTTTATTATTTCATTTTAAAACTTTATTAGATTAGTTCTAACGGTGTTTTTTTTTATTCTGTAGAAAGCTCTTGCGATATGTTTCACCCTTCAGTTAGTGTCAATGTGTTTTTAAGTTAAGAAGCACGTGTAATTAAATTTATTTTTTTTTCTAATAAAAAAGAATTCTTATATTCTTGAAATAAATGTTTAAAGGTGAATTATTACTTTAATTCTATTTAAAACAGTACATGAAATGTATTCAATTTTAAATAAAACAACATAAAAATAAATATGCAAAAAGAATAAAGTAAAACGTGTTAATGTTACATTAATTCGTACGTGGTTACAATTACAATTCTTTTCAATTCAAGACTTTCGAATTTTAACAATTTTTTGTCTTCTTTAAATTGAGATAAAATTAGAAGATAATTATTTGGTTTCGGTAATGACTTTTAATTCTTTGTTCTTAATTGAAATGAACAAATTTATAGTATTCAATTCAATATCAAGCAGAAAAGTTCAAATAAGTAGATTTGTTGACCAAGTTTAAAAAATTAAAGCAACTTTAAATAGGATTAAATTTAGTATAGCTATAGTAAAATTTAAAAGGAAATGCACATTATCGACCTCATATAAAGAAAGTGAACCATTTTCTTATATTAAATTTTCAAGAATCGTTGAAATATTCAGAACTTTACTCTTGTACACTTACCGTATAAAACTTATTGCAACATGTATTTTTATTTACCTTTTATCGTTTTTTTTATCAAACAGTTACGTTGCAATAAAATACAAATCACAAGCAATAAATGTTTTGGAAAAGTGAAAATGGCAACTATAAACTGTGATATTGGAGCAACTTATGTATATTCTAAATGCTATAAGAAAGGCAATAAGTTGGTTTTATACAATTTTTTAGTTTTATTTATTGTTTCACACATTATTGAGCAGGTAATATCTTTATTTAAAGTAGAGTAAAAATGACAAATTAGGCAAAAGTTAAACATTTACACAAAAAACATTGTTTCACAGATTACATGTAAAGAAGTTATTATCAGTTTAAATGATGTGGAGAAAGAGATTGTCGATAAAAAAGTTGTAGAGGATGATTTTGTTTACGTGAGAGATTATCTAAAACGTATACGTGAAACTGAAAAGTTTGGTCATTATTTATCGCCACAGTATAGCGATTATTCAAGTGATTCCCTATATGAACAACCATCTCTTGATTATTTTCCATATATACCATATAATTCTTATTATCCTGAATCAACATCAAATTTAGATCATAGTTTTGCACCATTCTATAATTATAATGAAATTCAAAGCAACAGTCAAGAATTGAAATCTTTCGAAAAATCAGCTGATATAAATGATGAAAAAAACGTTCTACCACTTATGTTTGGAGAATCGAAAAAACAAATGAATTTTAGCATAACATCTCCAAACAGTATTAAGTTTCTTAATTCAGACTACGAAAATAATATGTATCTATTACATAACAAAGATATAGTTCAAATAATGTTGAAACAGAATGAGGTTGAATTTGAAACAATTGCTACAATAACTGACACTCAAGAAGAAATTCATGATATTCATGTGAGTATAAGATAGAATTAATTTGTGTTGTGAAATGTTATACAATGTATTTTTAATTATCTGATACTTAAAAAATCAAATTAAAAAAGTTAATATATGTGTATTTCAGCTTATAAGTTGGCATGAACTTTTAATTATAGTAGCGCGTGAGGGAGATCATCATAATGTTTATGTAAAAACATCACAAAGCAATAACTTGCGTAATATACAGCGATTAGTTTTTCCGAATAGTAATATGAGGAAATTCAAACTAGTTAGAAAAAATGAGGAAATTTATCTTGTCGTCACAATTGGACTTAACAAAGCAATTGGAAAAATAATGTAAGAGTAAAAATTCCCATAAAAAGCATAATAATAGATCGATTATATTCACAGATTGTACAAATGGTATAATTCACATTTTATTAAAGAGCATGAACAAGAGACATTTGTTGTAGATGAAATGCTGTTTTTCAATTCTCAACAAGATCCACTGATAATGATTGTATCGTATGGTAGTCGATTGAATACAAAAACAAAAGCTAATCTATATCATATTGCATCTGATGGCAAACTTGACTTATTGCAATACATTTTTTTTGGAATGGATGTTGTGCATAAATTCACATTGCAAAATGTACATTACATATTAGCATGTTATTCAAAAAGTGAGTAAAAATCATTTTATTATGAGAAGTCAATGATATTGATTCATATCTTTTGAAATTTAAATAATTATTATATTTTTTTTGAATTTTTGTCTTTATACAGATGTATGCTTTATTCACAAATTTGATCAAGGCAAATTTATTAAGGTCCATCAGATTGATAGAAAATACACTCGCACAATTGATATTCAATCAGATAATTCATTAATATGTCTACAATTGGACACTGATCTCATATTTTTTGTGAATCCTGATCTAACTGAATCCATTACAAATACTGATATATCGCCTTTATATCTGTATAAAATAAGTTTTGTGGAATTAGAAGAATCAAATAGAAAATATATCGTGCTTTTTTATCTTTATCCTTCTTATTTAAACATTCAAATGCTTGAAGTTGAAATTAATCAAAATCACATTGTTGGCGAAACACAGCCAAGAAACCATGAACACGAATCTATAAAAATTAAAATGAATGAACTACGTTTACTACTTGAGAGCAGATCTTCAACAATTCGGGAAATTGATAATTTGGCATCGGATGTTATAAGGAAAGATAAATCGATGCATATAGAAAAACCGCTAAGTATAGCAAAACCAGTTTTTCTAACAAATGGCTTGATTAAGTCACTTGAAGTGCATTCTAACCCATTAAAGGCAACTGCAGAGCAGTTGCTTCATGATATAGTATCGATTAATTCTCGTACTTTCCATTTAATACAAAATTTAACGCCATTCAACTCTTACACTAATATGGTCTATAATGATCGTTTTAAACGAGATTTTAAACCACATTATAAGACAGTGAAATTCATTGCTAAGCACTTACATTACGATGGTCCTGAATTCAAAAACTTACTTTTGAAATCAACATCAAATGCTGTACCAGTAATTACTAATGCTCAAACGTTAGAAACTAATTATATTAATATTAACAAAAATATTATAAACCATATCGATATAAATGATATTGTCATTAATGAATATAATGACACCATTACTGGACACAAGTCATTCAAAAAAATTAAAGCAAAAACTTTACTGACCAATCAAATAAATGAGAGGAACGTCAATCCAGATTTTTCTGTACCAACTAAAACCTCATTCCGCGCATTAGAAGGCCAAGAAAATTATATGTCACATCATCACGATTTGACTATAGATAAACTACAAGTTTCACAAATAAACAGTTTGCCATGGATTGAAATAGAAGAAAATTCAGTAGTAAAAGAAAAAAAGCATGTTAAAGGAAACATTTACTTAAAACGAGCATCAATAGCAAGAAATTTGAAAGTGGACTCTGTAAATGACATTGATATATCTGATATTATGACTAAACAAGGAGATCAACAAATACACTCTTCGATATGGATTAATAACTTTTATGCTCCAAGTATTTCTAGTCGAAGTGTTAATGGAATAAATTTCCGAGAAAATGTAGCATTACAAGGACAGGAAAATCATATTCAATGTGAGTTTTGTTTCATTTACTTCAAAATTTTAATTTTTTATAATTTCCTTTCTTTCCTAAGCGCACGTTGTTATATCAAAAATGAACGTTACAAGTGGCTTACAGTTAACGGAAGAAGGTGTAGCTAATAGTCATCATGTAGTTGGAACCAAAAAAGAGGACTTGTTGCAATTATATACTGGTAATGTTGTTATTCAGGGTTCTCTGACTTTGAACCGCGTACAAACCGACTCAGACTTTACTAAAGTTCTGATAAATAATCGTGAATTCAGGATGGATGTCGATGACATTTATTGGGTTGATCACAAAAATCAAGTAAATATTTTTTGTACGGTGATAAAAATATCAGTCCTTATATTTATTTTATTTTAGAATATTCCTTCTTTTACATTTCATAGTACTGTAACAGTTCCACAACTCTACACAAATATTATTAATTCGCACAAAGCTACAGATTACCTGTTAACAAATCATGTATTAGAAAACAGCAAACACACAAAAATTGTGATGAAACATAGCAAAATGCTTGGTAATGTCATACCAGAAACTGACCGAGACTCGAAACTTGCAAAAATTAACAGAGAATGCGTTAGACGAGGAGATTCAACTGATATCAAAGGAGCCTTAAGTTTTGAAGGGGAACTAACTGTAGATTCTCTCAGTGCGCTTTCTGTAAATGATCAATCAATTGAAAACTTGGTTAAACAAAGCTCAATTTCAAATATGTTTAAAGGAACAAAACGTGTTCACAACATAAATATTTACGGAAATTTATATTCTTCTGATAAATTTAATGTTCAAAACTATAATGGAACTGATTATGGTTATTTTATGTCAAATGCTGTTTACATAAACGAACCTTTCCATCTTAAAAATGCTCTATTTGATGAAATTCGAATACATAATTTAACAGTTCACGAAATGCAAGGTATAACATTTGATATATTTTTATCAAATATGTATTCGGTACTTAATAGCTCTACTAGTATACGTAATATAAGAGTTAATGAAAATGCATTTTTTGAACATGAACTGCATGTTGATATGATAAATGATGTCGACGTTGAGAAATTGTTTAAGACAATTGTGAGAAAAGACAAAGGAGCTGTTATACATGGAAGAAAAATATTAAAAAATGAACTTAATATTAAACAAAATACATGGATGTCAATAGTTAATGGATATGACATACACTTTTGGAAAGATGCAGCATTAACTTCCTCTACAGATCAAATTATAACGAGTGCTTGGACGATAAAGAAATTAAAAACCAAATATTTTGATGCCAAATATTTAAATGAAATTGACACTTCTGATATGCTTTATGCAAAAGATCCCATCTTAAATATATATTCAGATATATTTATAGAGCACTTGAAAGTTGCTTCAGAATGCAAAGCAAACTTAAAAGACGATATCAACTATTTTATACATGCAATTCAAAATCCTTTAACAAAACAATTTGATACAGTTTTCTGTGAAAGTTCGATATTGCATCCTATGCATTTTAAATCGAAATTCACCGATATTCTAACAGATGCTGTAACTGTTTATGGAGATAAAACAATTAATGCAAAAGTAGAATTTATAAATCGTTCTGTAATAAAACATGCAAAATCTACAACTGAGCTTATCAATGGCATCAATATATTTGATATTCATTCCGATGCACTGAAATACATATCTAATAGTAAGAAACAAATTGTTTATGGAGCTAAACAATTTATTGATCCAATAGATATGAAATTTACAGTTGTAAAATATAAATTAGATGCTCCTTATATCAACGATATTAATATTGTAGAATTGAATAATACGATTTACAGAAAAAATCAAGGCAATTACATTATGGAAAAGAAAATTTTCCACAAAACACCAATTATTGGTGAGTTGTACGTCAATGGATTTGTAAATGGTGTTAAACTTGAACATGTAGCATTTGAAAAGGATAAAAAACTATTAGAAAATGTATTTATTCATCAATTGCAGGTAAATGTTATCTGAATTTTTTTCTCTTATAAACTTTTTAATTTATTTCATATTTATTTTTAGGTGGTAAACGATTTACTTGTTCAAAATATTAACAATATGTCTTTAGATTATTTATTGCAAAATCGTATACGTCTTAATGGTCCTTCACAGGAAATTTATGGAGCATTAACTTTTCAAAAACTTGAAATATTTGGTTTAAACTTTATTCCTACTATCAATGGTATAAATTCCAATAGTTTTGTTTATCTCATGTATCCAGAAACTCAAATGATTTCTGGTAAGAAATCAATAAAAAATTCTCTCTATATAAATGGACCGATGCACTGTATGAGATTAAACAATATAGAATTAAGTGAAACAATTACAAGTAATGCTAAATTAGACTTGCACGAAAACTTGAAGAACTTGAATGTAAAAAATTTAATTGTTCATAGTGGAATTGTGATAACAGAACACATGGACAATCAACTAATTAATTCAATAACTCAATTAAAACCAAAAACCTTGAATAACCTTCTTCCAAATGTACCATATCTTAGAAATTATGTTCAGTCAACATCTGAGCTTTTGCAAAGTAAACCTGTTACCAAGAGGTTTTTGTATCTCGATTATGCAACAGACATGGAAATTGTTTATAAATCGGATGATATTGATTCTATTCAAGGTCATTTACAATTGATAGTTGATTCCAATAATGAGTGTCCAGAACAACTCGATATTAAAGTTACAAATGCCGGAAAAATTTTCATTAGAAAAAGAACTGTAGAACATCTTACATTATGCGCGGATCCCCGAATGCAGTTAAACCTCAAACTGGCTGTAAAGAATTGTGTTTTTGAAAATAATGTACTAATTTCTTGGATAAACGCTAATAAAACATCAGAAATACAGTACAACATGCATGGACAAATAAAGTCAAAATTATATTGCTTTAATGTAAATGACAAACAATTTGTCGGTTTTCTAAAAGCAGAAAACGAACATCTACACACATTTGATATTATTTATTTGACAAAAGGAAATCAATGGTCTCTGAAAGATGTGCTTGATATACAAGATGCAACCAATGCAAAGATAATAACTACAAATTCATACACTTTGCTCGTAGTGACTTCTAAAAAAGGAGTGGAATTCTTTAATTTAAACAAACTTGATGAAAAATTTGAGTTGTTAGAAATAATAACTGGCAGTTATAATTTGATTTCAGATTTAGTCTCTGTGGGCGATGATAAAATGATTGTATTGGCACTGAAAAATTCAAAATCAATAACAATATTCAAATTAATTGAGGATAATAAAGATGGACCCGAGATCCAATTCTTCCAAAACTTAAGATTCGAAGGACGCGTTAAATCATTAACAGCATTCGCTATGAATGGTAAGTTTATTTAATATACAAAAATCATTTAAACCGTTTTATTTTTATCAAATAGGTGAATCGCATCTTGCGGTTATTATGACTAATGGTCACTTTTATGTGTATCGCTACAATTTTATTGATGGTTGGATTCAAATAAACTATAGTTACTTTGATGGTATAGAGTCGTTGGTTACTTTCTTCCACCAGAACAAGGAATATTTGTTAGTTGTTTCACCAAGCTCAGCATCAGCTATTCGTATTTACTATCAAAATTAATGATGTATCTGTTTTGATACTCTGCACACAAAAAAAATTGTACCTATATGTTTGAAAAAATTATCGGATCCGTGTAAAAAATTACTAAAAAATAAAATATAAAGTGAAGTAGAATAATAAACAAAAAAAAAACGAATAACGTCAAACTTTAAATTTCAAAATGTTTTAATTTTTCGACATTCACTTCCCTTCAGTAAACAGCTGACTATCAGTCTGCAGCCAAAAATAACATAAACACAAACGTAAAATAACGTAAACAAGAACAAAACATTATCCAAAGCTTAGTTCTCGAAATATAATATCAAAAGTAGAATGAATGTTATGAAAGAAAATTTTTTTATATTGATGATTGATACAAAGCATGATAAATTTATTTTGAAGATTGGATCCAATATAAATTTTAGTCAAATTTTGGATTCACAAGAAAGATGTTTTGATACAGAATTTGGATGTCCAAATTGTCATAGAGATATTCCTTTAAAAATAAATAAACATACTATCAATAACGAAGCTCAATTAGGAGAAAAATATAGCCAAATGACAAGTCTGAGCTCAGAACAAAGCCAAAACAACTATTTAAAAAGTGGAAATACTGAATTGGATCCATGCATGAAATCAACGGGTATATATTTAAAAGAATCAAAAATATTTATTGGAAACTAAATAGCCCTGTAATTTTTTTAGGGGAATCTCTTATAAAAGAGGTACATTTTGATGTGACAACAATTTTTAATATTGATGATGAAAAAAAACATCCCGATAAACTCTTCAAATGTGATTGTGGAGAAACATTTAAGTCTCAGCACACCTTAAGAATCCATAAAAATATTCACACAAATAAATTTGTTTGTGATATTTGTAATAAGGCTTTTGGTAATAATACTTTAATTCGGAAGCATAAGCTTCTCAAACATAATGAAAATAATCAAAAGCAAAGAGAAAACTTAAAGAATACATACACATGCTCAGATTGTTGTAAAACATTCTCAGCAAAAGTCTCATTAAGATTACACAAAAATATGCACACTGATAAATTTAGATGTAACATAAAGGACTGTGGCAAAGGATTTCCTAACAACTCAAGACTTTATCTACACCTTAAATCTGTTCATAAAATAATCTTATCTGAACTTGAGACTGATAAAAGTGAACAAAAAGAAATTTTAAAAAAAAATAAAGGTAAAGTGAAAATAACAGAAATTAAAGGAATCAAAGAAAAATTTTTCATTTGTGAAATATGTGGTCGATCCTATTCATCATATCCTGCTTATTATATTCACAAGAAAAATCATGAGCCAGCAAATTTTGAGTGTAATAATTGCGGGAAAAAATTTCATAGAAAAACTATTTTGAAGAAGCATCTGCTAACACAGCACATGCAATCTGAAACTCCTGAATTCTCTTGTACGTTATGTGATAAACACTTTTACAATACATACAGTTTGTTGTCGCACCAACATGTTCATCAAGAAACAAATTATCAATCGAATCCCAAATATTTTCAATGTACAACTTGTTTGCTTACATTCAATTCAAAATTGGCATTGAAATCTCATGAAACAATACATTCAGTAAAAAGAACATACAAATGTAACTTTTGCTCCAAAGATTTTTCACGGAAATGTTACCTTGCTGCACATGAAATCACTCATACCAAACCATATTTGTGTGGAATCAAGGGTTGTGGAAGTAGATTTACAAATGTTGAAACATGGAATGAACATAGAAAAATACATAATACGGAAGATTACAATGACTTTATACAGGGAGATTACGAAATCTTGGTTGAAGCAACAACAGATAAAAGTGAAGATGATAATTATTATTTTATTCAATAAAATATTTTTGCGATTTCTTTATTTTTTTAAATTTCGTATTTATTTTATTGTTAATATGGCTAGCAAGTCTTCTTATTTTCTAAATAAGTCGTTAAATTCGAATCACTGTTTAAATCAACCAAATTGTTGTTATTATTTAGAGCGAATTCGCTCTCAACTGATGTATTTTGTTTTCCCTTCTCAGTTTTAGCTCTTAAAGAATTTTGGTTAAATATTAATTTTTTAAAATGACTGAAAGGAGACTCAAATAATACTGTTAATGCATATGATGTCAGCAATATGAAAATATACTCATTCCAGTTTACCTTAAATGCAATATAATACATTAGAATAATTTTGAAGTGATTTTTTTTTGATTTTTTTAACTTACAGTCATTCTCAGAAAATCGTAGTGCTCAGCACTTCGTGTTTGTCCCACATTATAAAAAAATATGGGGAACTGTGTTAAATAAACTGCATATGATATTCTTGTTGTGACTAGAAATCCTTTCCATGAAAAGAATTTTGTAACAATATCTATAAATATAATAAAGTAGTTAAGTGAAACAGGCTGTGATAACATCATCCAAAGGATGGACCTTTACAACAAATATAATATAAGTGTAAAGCGTTTACATTTTACAAATTTCAATATAGGTAACTTTAAATGAAACTTACTTTCATTATATCCTAAATGTGATGTAAATATAACCCATGCAAAAAAGCAGCACCATCCGATTGGAGACAAAGCTGCGTAAATTGCTGCATGGGTTGAATTATATTGATAGTTGATTGATCCCATGGGAGCTGGACCAAAAAATGAAATTAGTAAAAGGATAACACTTGCCCACCATCCAATTCTTAATTGTGCATTTGTGAGTTGTTTGTGTTTATAAATGCGCAAAAAATATCCTAATAATACACCCATTATGTAAACGGTTAATCTATGTGCAGGTAAAATATACATAAAATCAGCGGTGTCGAAAAGCTGTGACACACTGTAAAATTTAATACAAGTATTACTTTTTATAATAGAGTTAATTAAAACTTAGAAAATTTACCTTGTACCGAAAAATACATAGTTTGACAGATTTTTCGTTACTGTAACATAATAACGGGCTCCAGTTGAAATACTGGCTAAAGTCACTAAAGACCAAAACGTTTTCTTTGGCCATTTCCATAATAAATAGGTAAATATGGGAGCTGTTAGAAATAATTGTGTATCAATTCCTATATGATGTGTGTGAGTAAGACACTAAAAATGGTTTGTTTTACATATATGCTTGAAAAAATCATGATAAAATAATAAGATTTACCATATTTTCAAATCCAAAATAATTATGAATAAACATTAAATTACGCCACCAATACATTTTACAAATTCCAGAATGATGTGTTATCACAAGATTCCATTGTGGACCTGACCCCAATAGGGGTAGTATGTAAGTACAAAACAATATCAATGCTCCTAATGGAGGCGCAATTCTTAGAAATCTACCAATATATTCTTGGAAAATTTTTATATGATGTCCTTTTTGCAAACGACCGAATAATGAATATGTTGTAAGTAATCCACTCATCATTATAAATGGATCTGTGTAAAGTGAAGCAGCTCTTGCAATAACTGTCCATGGTTGTCCAACAGTCTCTGCCATAGACGTTCGATTGATGTATGGGTTAAAGAATAAAGCCATTGATTTATGAGAAATTATTAAAAGATACGCATTTACTGCTCTGATACCATGAATACATGCAATATCATTTGGTTCACGTTTCAAATTTAGAATATTTTTTGTGTTTTTAATCAATGAAAATGCTACAATCCACTCATTTTTATTGTCTGTTTTATAATACTCATAAAGCGAAGCAGATATTAACAATCCAAAATATATCAGGAAAAATGCACTTAAAATAGTTAAAAAAAATATTTAATTAGTTTCACAATTTATTTCTCTAAAAACAATATTTACCTTGCAATTATTGTGCTTTTATCCAATTTATTTGTCCATTGATTTTCTTTAACTTGGCACATTTCTTTATCAACGCGTACTTTCATACTAACTCCAGTTCCTTCTGTAAAATTTTTCATATACTCTGTCATAGCACTCTCAACTTCGAGATATGTACAAGATGAAGGAACGCAAACACCCCAATTAACCGTTGAAAATCTAGGAACCCGATGTCCAGGCTAAAATTAAAAATTTATGAAAAATTCTATTTTATTAAATCATATTGTGAACAAATAGTGCTGCATATATCACTGCATCTATTCAAAACAAATATCTTCACTAGAGAATCAATAATAATTTTAGTTTTCCGGGTGTTTATAAATTATATAAATATGATCTCCACTTGACCTTCAATAATAATATTACAAAGGCTTAAAATCATGATAATATAATTAAATATCTATAAAACTAACACTGTCTAATAGATATCTTTGAAACTATGATTCATATTGCAGTAACTCAAATTCTCTTAACAAAACAAAATCATACTTACATCATTAAAATTACTTTTGAACATTCCATATGACTGAATTAATTTGTTTAAATTTTTCAATAAATTAGATTTTTGATTTATTTCAGGCTGTAGATAAACCAAACAGTATTGTCCTTTAAATTGTTGATTTGGCTCCTCAACACTTAGACATTCGTCAAAATCTCCAAATTGATTAACATTTCCATTGAGAATTCCCGAAGAAATCTTAGCAGATGAATCATGCACTGAAAAAAAATAAATTTTGATTTATTCATCATTAATATTTAAGTGATTTCATAATACTCACTTTTCAAAGCCCAAAGTTCCATTTTCTCTAAATATGTAAGGAATTTTCTTGTATGTATTCTACACAAGTTCGATGCATCTTTTGCTTTTGATGGTACAAAAGGATAAGTAGATTGCAACATTCGTGCACTCAGTACTTTAACGATATCTTAAAATAGAAATGTAGGGTATAATAGTAAATCATTTAATTTAGGTAAGACACATTAAGTTTTATTACAAAGTAGTTTATTTATTATTTTATTGAAATTTTTATGTCAATTAACAATATTGACCTTCATATGGTAAATATTACTAAAATATTTTTTTTAAATTAGTTAGAAATTTTTAAACTAAAGTTTTACATTTTTTTTCTAAATTCGTTATGTTTGACAGATTATTGAAAGAATATCGAGAGCTTCTTTTACTAATTTTGCGATCATTAAATAAATTTCTTTTTTGTATGATATTGCAGTACCACAACTGTCTGCATTCTGCTCATAAATAATTGTTCTTCATTATTTCTTTTCAATGTCAAGGCCAAATTAAGTTTATAATTTTATCTTTCTGAAGTTAAATGAATCGATTTCATTACAAAATTACTGTATAGCAGATTTTCAAGTATGGAAGTATCTGCAGTTTATCTTTTTTTAATAAATATAAAATTAAAAAACTTTAGTTTTCAGGGATATGTAACCATTATATAACTGAGGTAGTTGCAAGAAACGACAATAAAAGTGATTTATTTCGACAAAAGCTAATTCAATAATAAATTTTTATTTATATTACTTATAATAACATTTTTCTTCTACTCTTCCTTCAAGGTAAAATGATGATGATAAATATTTATTGCACATTCCCACCTATCTTGTTGAAAATACATGCATAAAAGAAATTAATCGAGTCAATTATTAATATATTTAATATAAAACGCTTGCAACACTTTGTAAGAATAATAAATGAGAGAGTCATCTTAAAAGAACTGATGTAATACAAGTTGAAGTTTAAAAATTATTAACTTCGGAATCGCTTCAAAAAAAATTTAACTAAAAATTATTCTTTGAAAGAAAGTAATTCACTTGAGTGTTTGAAATTCAAATTCAATTCAATACTTGCATCAATCATGTTATTATGTAAAGTTCAAGTTTTTTTTAACATGTTCTGATTAAATTACATATTCTTGTAAAATGTAAATAACAAAGTTGAGTCAATCATTTGAATACAAATTATCTAATTATTGGTTATAATTTTCTAAAATTTTTCATCGCATGAATCAAATAGGTGAGTGACCCGAAATTGCAATTGATTTATCGTGCCATCTGAATATTCTTTGTTTCAATTTTCCCATAATTAATTTGAATGTTGTATTCATTGACCCTGCAAAGTTATTTTTTTTTAACATAAATCAGAGATAAGTTGGGATAAAATGAAATATATAATACTTTTGTACAGTTTTTATGAAATGTTCAAGAAAATAATGATAAGTCATAATGTTAAACATGGAATCTTCTTCAAAATATAACGTGATTTGTGACAGTAATTTCTTTGTGCAATTCTATGATAAGTTAATTTTAAACAATTCAACAACAACACAACCATTAAAATAACGCAGTAATGATTATTTGTAATGTTTTGTGAATTTTATACATTTTTATTGCATTACATAATTCAACGTGTACTGTAAATAATGTTAATCGATAATATACGAATACTTCAATAGTTCAAAAATAAGGTGACATTTTCATATTACATACAGAGTTAAATAATAAAATTACCTCAATGGAACTTTATATAATTTAAATCCAAGGATATGAATAAATTATTTCTAAATTTCGCATTAATATTCTTCATTTAATAACAACGTTTAAAACGTGTATAAATTCACTTTTTTATTAAAGTACTATAAATAATCTAAGATTGAGTAATTTATTAAGGATCGTTAAATTTAAAGTTTAACAATATTTATAAATATTTAAATGTCTTACAAAAATTTCTTATAAAATCTTTAGTTTTCCTTGATTTGAAATATTTTAATTCGTTTGTGTAATCAATCATATTTCACATCCGCACATTATTATTATCTCAGTTTTAAATATTAGCAATTGTACTTTTAATATAATAACTATTAATTAAACACGAACAATAAACTCACCTTCTTCATTTACATTATAATTAGTTGTATTACCAATGCTATTACTATGATTATCTAATACATTAACTTGATCAACATTTTTTATTTTTTTATTTAAACTCTTATCACGATCATTACTATAATTGCTATTATTCTCTATTCTAACATGATCAAAACTATCATTGTATGTTTTATTCAGTTCATCAAGTTTAAAATCAACGAAAGATTCATTAATTTTTTCACTGAAATTTATAGCTTTAGATAACAAAATTGATTCAATATCCTTTTGTAATGATCGATGGAGACAACTATTGTCTTCACAAACACCTTTATCTACACTGTTTAATAGATAAGCATTCATCACAAGTAATGTCAAAGTTATGAAAATATATTTAATGAAAGCCATTTTGTCTTCACCAGTTTTGTTTTTTGATTTATATTTTGTTTTGGAATATTACTTAATTTTCATTTTCCATTCTTTGCGAAAAAAAAATCCAAGTTTATTTAACTCCAAATGATTATCTAACAAATTTCTATGTTGATGCACTATTTCATAAGAATAATTTCACTTTCTTCAAACGATGTAATGAAATGTTTAAACATAATTTTATGCTTCTTCGTTTTCTTGGAATATTTTTTAATGTATATTTTTTTTTAATTTAAATTTAAAATTTTTGCCTCATTTTTACATCAGAATAACAAAACGGCTTGACGAACACTGAATCTAGTGAATCAATGCTCAATTATTTAAAGTATATTAAACTACTTGCAGTACAAAATACTTATGATTGTGGTTGAAACATTGTTAAAAAGCGTGGTTTGTGTATTGTCTAAGTGATTGTTGCATATACACACAAATACAATTTGTGTACTCATAACGATTTTTATAATTTTTTTTTTTTTGAAAATCCGGCTAGATTCAATTTATGAAACTTGTTCTTCAAATTAAAAACAAAAAAAATAATTCTTAATCAAGTGACTTGTTTAAAAAAACGGCGAACCTCATAGTTGCCTAAAAGTTAAGGGTTGTTATACATTGTTAAAAAAATTGGTAGTTCAATAAAAATAAAGTACTAAATCAGTAAAACAATAATTCATTCCAGTACAATTTTTCCCTATTTGATTTTTTTCATGAGATTTCTTTACTTATGTAGTAGAGCTTCAATTTTCTGTGAATATATTTAGCACGACCATACTCTTTGTTTAACGAAGGCCAGATTGATGATTTCTAAACATAAAAACACATGTGAATTACGTTAGTTTCACATTAAGTGGAGTTTATCTTGATAAAAACCAAGCTTTTACTACAATTAATAATAAATATTTTTTATTGGAAAACTTTTTATAAAAAGATTGAATTAACAATAGAAGAAAAATGTGAAACGTGGAAAAATAAGTTAAATTTATTGATCAGTCTTAGTTGAACGACAAATGCGATAAAAAAATTTGTTACAATTTTATTAATTAAAAATATTAACATTGAAATAAAAGTTGACTTGCAACAAAATTTACACACATAGAATATAATAAGATTGTATTACAAAAACTATGATTGTACACAGAACTTGCAATTTATAAAAAATGACCCAGATTTGGAGTATATTTCTGTAAGTGCTTCAAATTATAATACATTTCAAAGTTAAAAAAAAACTTCGCCATAGTAAAGCAGTTTATGTTGAACTCAACCATTGACAATGACATTAACATTCTAATTGAATATGATATAACATAAGACAAAGTCATAATAAAGTAAAAAAGAATAAATAAAAATAAAAACAAGTATTTCATATTTTAGTATAAAAATAAAGGTCGTCTATCATAATAATATACACCGGTTCAATACATAGATTATTTAAACTAATGGATTTTTACAATAATTTCATTTATGTAAGGGCATACAATTGGCATACTTCTGAGTGGGTCAATCCCGATTTTTCAACTCAAATCCCGACTCCAATATACACTTCATTTGTCTGGGTATTTATATGCTGCTAAAAACTACATTTTCACCCTCACTAAGGCAAAATTAATTTTGATTGAATTTGAAAGCAGGAAAAATGCGACTAAAAAATTAAGCTAAGGTACTGGATGATAAATAGCCCCAACATCAAGGCTTCAGTGTAGGTAAATAAGGTTTTATAAGTAAATAGTTTTTATAAGAATAAATTAAAACTATAGTCCTGCTTTCTGAAACAAAATCCTAATTTTTCGAATAGCGTGTCCCATTTTTTTCGCATATTCTAATTTTATTTACTTTTTATTTCGTCACTTTCAATTTTTATGACACGAACACTGTCAATATTGCGCCTTTTTACATTATAAAATAAAATGATGAATGCAGAGCTATAATTATAATCAAAACCAAAAAAACCATTTCAAACAAAAGAATGAAACGCTTAATGACGTTATTTGCACACAAAACATTATGTATAAGTTTAATCGAACCAATATGTGCGATAAGATTTATTCAAAACATATAAACGGCCTTAACATCAAAGAACGTGATTGTTTTTAATAATTTTATCAGATTATCAATATAAATTAATTTTTACAAAAGTCAGTCATAAAAACAAAAAAAAAATTATTAAAATTTGTATCTTTTTGATAGCAAAGCATTTTTTACTCTTCATATCAATTTATTGAATTAAGATTGAAAAACCATGAGCATAACCATAGCAATTTTGCGTAATAAAAATCAACTTATTTTATCTGATACGGTATTGAACTACATTAGAATGATTAAATAATTAAAATTCAATACATCATCTTTAAAATAAAGAGTAAACAAAGAACAAATGCGAATTTAAATCATCTGACCATTTTTAACAGACATTTGGAATTTCCTATTTCTTTAATAAGAGTTTGAAAAATCAAATTTAAAAATTTTTAGAACGATTGCTTTTTGATCATAAAAAACCTTCTAAAATAACAAAATTAAAATATGTCAAGCAATTTTTTTGTTTAGTTTTTATTCGACTAGAACATTACATAACGAATTTTTAAAATAAAAACGAGTTAAATTAAATAATAATAATAAAATGTATTAAAAAAATAAATTGAAGAAAATTATATTTTTTATCATGTCTAAATATTTTCTTTGTTATGCATGAATAAATTACATCAAGGATAAAACTTATGATAATAGCATGATTATTTTGATAAAAAATTGTTATAGACGGTAAAAAAACTACATATGAACTTAAACAGTCACAAATTTATTTTCATAACCATAGAATTTATTTAAGATCAAATTTGTATTAATATGAGTATTGAAATTAAACAAGTCATCAATTTGAAGTAATTATAATTTTATTGTTTGTTTCTTTTTTACATTAATTTTTTTTCTGCTCAACAGTTTTATTACAGCTACAATGTTATATTATCAATCTATCTACTATATTTTAATCTTTTTATGATATGGCGATTTACACTAATTTCCAAATTTTGTGTCCGATGCCTCGGTTTTCTAGTCAAATCTGTCAATTTTTTTTTATTTTTCCCTTGAAAATTTTCGTTATTTTTCCAGAGACAAAATATTTCAAAATTAGTGTGAAACGACTAATGATATAATATGAAAAATATAGATTTTATTAATTTATAACAAAAAAAAAATACAAATTATCAAGAAAGTATAGTTATAATTGAAATATTTAATGTAATATATATTTTTTTTATTCTTTACAATTAATTAAAGCTTTTATTACATTGTTATAAAGACAAAAAATATTCTTATAATATCGACTTTAAAATAAAATAATAAAAAGTTATTATTTTTACAATATTATTAAAGCTTTCTAAAAACTATTAACATTGATATTGCGTCATTTTTTTTTTGATGTTTGATTGTTTTTCAACTAAACATATAACAATTTTTTTCTATATTTAATATTAACGGTTCAATATTTTTAAATCGATTTATTTTATCCTTCCTGAAGTAAGCGCGCTTGAATGTTTTCCATAAATGACAAACATATATTTAAACTGATACCGATAGTCGTTTTATTATTTTCTTGTCATACTGTTATTTCCACCTAATGATCCTTGACGGGTCAAAGAACCCTTTGAATTGGTTCTTTGTGGTGGTATCACAAAGGCTGGAGCAGCTTGTGGTGTTACAACTGGTGGAACTGAAGTAGCAGAAATTTGACGCTTTAATTGTCTCATTTCCCTTCGTTCTGGTATTTGAACTGAATCAGAACGCACAGGAACGTTTCCAGTTCTTGGTGGTATTGCAGGTGGAGGCCCTCGGGTTGTACCTGTTGAAATTCCAACTGAACCTTGAGACTGTACTCTTTGAGGCAATACAGGTGCTTTCATTTTAGGTGGCTCTGAACTACTAACAGATGCTGGTCTTTCTGGAATGCTAGGTTTTGAAGAAGGTTGTACATGCTGAGCTTTCGTTACTATAGTTGGCTGTTGTACAGAAGGAGTAGCTATTATTGGCTTTCCAACTACAGTTTGAAGTTTATTAACTGGCTGTTGAGGTAGATGCACATTTTGAATTTTGGGAGACGATTGAGGCGGTACTGGCTCTGTTTGATGTTTTGGTGATGGTTGTGCTGAACTTTGGGCTTTTTCTTGTTCAGTTTTAGTATTTGGTCCAAATGGAAGGGGCTTTTTAAATTCTTGGCCAGCAGCCAAATAAGAAAATAAACAAAGGACTGAATAACAAATTTGATCAGCCTGCAATGAAATATTAGTTTTTTGAAAAAATGTTATGTGCATTAAATTTCAGATAACGAACTTACAAAAAAAGTAAAACATTTAATTTTACACAGAATTCAAACACATGCAAAATAATAATAGATTAAAAATTTTCAAAAACTTATTTTATTCTTTTAGCTAAGCATACTAAAAACAAATCTTGGAAACACAATACTATTTCTCTTGCCTTAAATCAAAATAAAACAAAAATTATAAACAGAATAAATTTTTACAACATAAATTAACTTACCATTGGAGATTGATATTTTCGTTGAATAATTTGTCGCGTTTTAGGATCTTAACAAATATAATAATATAATTAATAAATTATAAGGAAAAATTTTGCCATAACTTACTAAATTCTTCGAGAATAAAAATTCCTCCATTTTGTGTCACACATTTCTTGATGTGATGCAAGCGAACGAAAAACTATAGAAAAAAATTAATATAAAAATTAGAATATTTTATATTTAATTTCTTGAAGTATCAAAAAATTTAGAGCAAAAACTTTATAAGTCATCTGTACAAATTGTAATTAATTCAATATAAATATGTATATTATTCATGCAATATCTTCAATCAATCACATGCTCACAACATATTGATTTTAATAAAAATAATAAAAAAAAATTAACAAACGACTATTACACAAGCAAAGACAGTGCTAAACAAAATTATACGAAAAATTTATATAACAACACTTTTAAAATTAATTAAACAAAGAATTTTAGTAAATGAGCAGTTCTTAATTTTTAGATAAACTATACAAAGCTTAAACAAGTAAAATAATTAAATATGGGAAAAATATAATCAATTTTAGAGTATATAAAATAAATGAATGTATAATAATCATAAAATTTAATTGATCACGTTAAAAACACCGATTTCTTCAATTAATCAAAAATTTCACTTGTGAGATGGTCGAGGATTTTTTTTTATTCAAAATCATAACAGAGTGTGTCTTTACTTTGAAAATGTTCAAGCATTTTTACTGTGTGTTCTTGTGCTCTATGTATCTTAGCTAAAACATGTGTTAATCTGCAGGAAAAAGGTCAAAATTTAGAATGGCCTCAATAATGTCAAAATATGTTAACCATGCTAATCACAGCTATACTCGTTGTTTTGTTTTTTTTTTTGTGTTTTGGGTATGGTTTAGTAGTGTATTGTACAAACATTTGAACTAAACAAAACAGAAAAAAATAATTTCTACATTCTACTAAAATATGATAAGGGGTTGGAAAAGCTCTATATAATATTAAAATAAATAATATCTAGTAAGATAAATATATATAGTTTCATAACACTTTTACTCTTAAAAGTAAATGTTTAGTAAAATAAACATTCTGTGACTCATTTTCATAATGAAAGACACGTAAAACTGATGATAACATCATCACAATTTTTTTGTTTCAATAGATTCTTCCCATAATTTTTGCTCTAAATTTTCTTCTACAATCAGTTAATTTTTAAACAACTACAAATTTTATTGTAATCATCCATTACCTCAAAATCCTGCAATTTTTAAAAGAAATTGTTGATCAGCCGCGAGATAGAAGGAAGAGAATGAAATTAAAACATAAATTAAACAAAAAAAAAAGAATTTCTTTAACACTAAGTGGAAAGTGTGATTTTTTTGTCAATACAAATTTCACAATTTCCATCATTTTCACTTCACTTCAAGGACCATCTCAAAAGTTACAAAATTAAAATTATTTTGTTTTTTATTAAATTTTGAAACAAAAAAGACAAAATCATATACCGTGCAGTTTCCTTCATTTTTTAAACGCGTAGAAAATAAGAGTTATCACTGCTGATTTACGGAAATATTCAATTCATTGAATAATTACAAAAAAGTGAACATTTCGAGATAAATTAGTAATAATTAAGAGAAAAAAATATAATTACAAATATATATAAATTAATCAAAAATAAAAATAAAAGACAGTTTGCCAATCATAATCATATAACAAACATGAAAAAGAAAATTACGATTAAAAATTTCGGATTTGTAGGACTTATGTTTCAGTTTATATTTGAACATTAATGTTTTTAATAAGACAACACTAAAACATTGGAATTTAAATTCGAGGAAACATATGAATTAATTTTTTGGCTGGAATCATGCTGTACAGTTTTCTTCATTTTTCCTATATTATAATTGAAAAATAGATTTCTTTGTAAAAAAATATGCTGGATAATATTCGAATAAAGATGCAACTGTTTATTCATTATGTACACCAAAACATGCATAAATATTTATTATATAAGTGGGAAAATGGTGTCCTAGAGCTTTTTCTCATATTTTGCATTGATTTAAATTTCAATCAAAAGTTTTGACACCATTAACCAATAAACGAATAATTATAGGAAACTATAATAATAGATTTTTAAAAGTTTAAATAAAACATATAAGCTTTGATGCTTATAATAATTTATTAAATTTTTATTATTAGAACATTAATAAAGATAAAAAAGATAAAAATATTTGAATATAAGTCATTAAAAATAAATAATGGGGCAAAACTTAAGTTATCAAAAAGTTTTTTGTTTATAATTTTTAGTAAATAACAATCGCAAGCAGACATTTTCTTTTGGCCTTTCTATTTTGAAATTATACTTGTAAACTTATATCGAGAAGGTCCTTGTTATTTTTCTTGTTCTGTTTTTTTTTTACTTTTTATTGAATCAAGTATAAAGGAAGGCGTCAATTTTATTTTTTAAATATGATAAAAGTACTTAATGCATAGGCTAGATGGGGTAAACAAAACTAAACTTACTTTGCTGTTTGCAAAAAGCAATCCTACTCCTTCCAAGCAAACTTGTAGTAATCCTCCTTCTCCAGTTTCTAAGTCTTGAACTAATTATGCAATTTTTATATTTAATTAAAAATAATAAATTCTTTGTCCAATTCTTTACCTGGAAATTCTCCCCCTAGTTCAGATGCTTGTCCGGTGCATCCACTACGTTTCATTGCATCTTTAATACAGTTGTACAACTCTTTGCACTAAAATATTAAGGTTGATGTATAAAAAAGCCATTTAAAGATTATTTTTGGAAAACATACTTTTCTTGTATAATATTTGTGTAGCTGTGTTTGATCTCCATTTCTCCGCCAAAGGCAAAGAACTCGAGTTTTTGGAGAGTAAGTCATGTTAACTAATCGTTCAAACCACCATCGTTCAACAATAGTACCCGTAACTGACCGTAATATGAGACCATCATCTCTAACTTCCATGAATCTAAGAGGGCCAGTCGGATCAACACCCTGGTTAACAGTGAAACTATGTCTATGAAGAAGGCGAGACCCTAAAGGCTTCAAGTCAATATCATTTCCATGCTAAAATATAATGATAAATATAATTTTCTTAACCTAAATAACTTTGTTAAATAACTTACTAGATTATTAATTTGATCTAAAAGTGCATTTACTTCTTGTGCGTAAACCTGTCCTATATGACTTTTTCCTAATAGTCGACGTACTTTACGTTGTATTTCCTGTTTTTTAACATTTAACATTACTAACTCTGCAGTCAAATTAAATAGCATTGTTGCAAGTAGCCGATCTTCATCATGTTCAAGTCGTTTACGTTCGGAATCACTCAACGATTTATATCTTTGCATCATTTCGCCTGGTCCTTGGTCCATTCCTATCATGTCTCGTTCTTGGCTAACTGCGTCCAAAAATGCATCTTCCCAGAATTGCATATTATCCCATAATGTTGATCTTTCTTTTCCTAAAAGACCTTCAAATAAATACACTCGAGGAGCATCTGGTGAAGGAGAAGCTGATGTTGGTATCATATGACCACCGGTATACCGAAAACCTGCACTCAGAGATGATTTTCCTGACCATATGCTAGGAGATCGACCTTTGTCTTTAGTGTTTGGAGCTAAATTTTTTATAGGTAGTTGCTGTGGTAAATAATTCTGAATTAATTAATCTATTTTAATAATAAGTACGTCTAAGTAATAAAAAAACAAATCCAATTAACATTCAAAGCAGCTACAATTCTGAATGAATGATGATACTTTATTATTAAATGTTTGGTTTTCTTTAAGATATATTTTGAATGACATGAATCAATTTTTTTATGAATAGTTTTACAATCATGAATGCATGATAACAGTATACAGGTAATGGGTAAAAATTATCGTGATCAACTAAACATGGAATTATTATGAATTATAGCAATGACTGCGATTGTACGAGAATAAAATCATCATTTAAATGAATGTGTCTTTTGTGATAGTTATTACTTACATTCTCATATTCTGTATCAGATACTGTTGATCGACATGAAACTGAAGGAATCAATGTACCACCAATATGTTGTGGTAGTACATCACTGGCTACCGATAAATGACTAGGAGTCTGGATAATTATTACAACAAGCATCAGATTATGTGTTTTAAAAGTTAAATTTTAGTGTTTTTTTATAATTGGTTTTAATGCAATAATATATTCAAACAACAAGAAAAAATATGATTTTCCTAGCGAAAATTTATCATTTCATTCAGTTGTGAAAAATGACACATAAACAATTATTTTTACTTCAAATTCTTATTATATCATTTGAATTTAAAATATATTCTACTTACATCAGATTCGAAAGAAGTTAATTTGCTAAGCAGCATGTTTTTCTTTTGAGAAAACATATCTTTGAACATTTCAGTTGTTGTTTGATTTTGTGAGTCAGGATCATGTTCGGATGTTCTTCGACTTATGTTACTGATGGAACTCTTTCTCGTCCCGTCCCATTTTAAGGATGGGTCAGTAGGACTTTGTGGTGATCTTAAGTTTTCCCTACTTTCTGTTGGACTGACAGTCTATTCGGTAAAATATTAGAGTGGAAAGGTGGAAAGGTAATTTTAAATGAACTTACTTGACTTGAAATTATGCTTGAACCCATATCAGACACAATTTCGTTTAATTCTTTACTCCAATAGTGTGTGTGTGCTACTTCCATCATTTGAAAAACAGATGCCATTCCTCCTAGTCCATTATTTAAGTTCGTTTGTTCCAAACCATGAGCAACGGCTTGTAAGCATTTCAACATTCCCTTCCACACAGGCTTAGGCACACAAATATCATCAATATGGTCATCTGGGGCAATTTTCTTATCCAAAGTTTTATTCAGTTTTTTCAACACCAACATACGATATGATTCATCCTCCATTAATTTTTTTAGACGATTAAGTTTTAACCAACCAACACCTTCACCAATTAAAACTTGGTTCATTAACTAAACAAGGTTACATAAAATATTATTTTCCGCTTTTAAAAATATTTAGTTTTATTCAAAAAAAACTTACATCATTTAAGAATGCTTGATTCTCTGAATTACTACTCGTTCGTTCCGCGTTTTGCTGGCGTGTAAAATCTTCTTGAGTCTGTTTAGGACCTGCATGTTTGATCAATGGATTTCGTTCGACCAAACCTTTTCGATTAGGAAATGGATCGAATCCTAAAATTTTTGCACTCTGCTTTTGCTGTTGTTGAGATGGTTGTTGCATAGGTTGTTGGGATTTATTGCCAAACAAACCCGAAAACATGCTAGATGTAGAATGCGTTAAGCCCGTAATATCATTGGTTAAAGATGAGAAAAAATGACTACTCGTATTTCCTTGATTTGTTGCTATTGTAGTAGCTGGTTCTTGTCGTTTGTTGATTGAAGGGCTTTGAACGTGCTCATTTTCGATTAAAATAAGACCTTTTTTAACTGCAGCCTCTTTTGCCGTTTTTGTCAAATCACCTAAAGTTGATTTAGACACATAAGAGAGGTCTTCCAGGTTTTTCTTTCCAACATCAGCTGCTTGTTTTGATGCTTCCACTGCAGCTTTTTTTGCATGTAAAGTTAACTGGAATATTAAAGAATTTGTGTTACGATTTTTTCATAGTATTACACTCAAATGATATTCTTATAATTAATAATACAACATTAAATAACCTAACATTTATAGTTGTTGAGTTATCAAGAAAGTTGTGTTGTTCAACCAACCTGTTCGACATGTGCTTTTTCCTCATGTAATTTTTCCTTTGCTTGATGTATTGTCTTTTCATATTGTAACATGTACATCAGAGTGTAATTTTTGTGTCAATAATGTTGTAATTAAATGTAAATTACATGTAAATTAAGTTTTACAAATTGAAAAAGAAAATAAGTTTTTTTTCATGCGTTATCTATTTGTATATACAAACACATAACTTGCTTAGTTGAATATACAATAATAGACACTTTTAATTCACATTAATTGTTAAACCCAAAAATGTTTATACCTTATCCATATGAGCAAATAAACCTTCTTGACTCCCTTGTCTAGTTGTTTCTTTGACAAGTTCTTTGGCCGTACTAGCGAAAGCTTCAAAAAGAGAACCTTGTGAATTTTGTCTTTGAGAGCCAGCTGATCCCAATGAAGGAGGGTGACTACCAGCAGAACCCGTGGAACCAGAACTTGACGTTCGAGCTAATACATTTCCAACACTAGTTTGCCGTGATAAATTTGGACTCAATGGTGGTAGCTGTAAAATAATGTTATAAAAAATCATAAATATGAGAATAGATACAAGATAAAATTATATTTACTGGAGCTTTAATTGTTCTACTTGTGGAAAGACGTTTATCAGTATCTTCAAGAAGATTTTCTTTGGATATTATTGTTTTGGGTGTTGTTGTTGAATTTGAATCAGATTCATTTTCAAAACTACCACCTTCGTCTTTTTCATTGCTTTGACCTGATATCATTGTCGTGCTTCTGACTTGTGGATTTAATTCAATTTCAGAATCTCGATCAAATGTAGGTGAACTTAAGTCAGACCGGCTTGAAGTTGAAGAAGCGGGGGAGTCTGGTCTATCGGGATCGTCTCTTCGAGGTTGCATACCTTCTGGATATAATAATGTTTTTGGCGGATGATATACTAATTTGGTGTCAATATTTGAAGATAAAGATTGGGGTACATAATGTTTATGTGGTTGGTTTGGATTTCCATAAACGTCATGTGTGCTTGGTGATAAGTCAGAGGACACCATTTCTGACACAAAATCACTTAAAGATGAGTATGAGGAACTTGTACTCTCACCACCTTCAGAATCTGAACCACTTTCATCTGTCGGCTGTCCTTCCCATTGTGTCATACTTCTCAAAGCCCCATTCAACGAACTTCCATCATCCCACACGGAAAATCTTATTGGAGTCAGTGTGTGTGCAAACCATTTTGCTTTATCACCAACTTGATTTGGATCCGCTATTCCAGTTTGGACCCGCAAAAATGCAACATTAGTCGGAGTAAGAGACCATTCAGCAAGAAACTCTACTGCCTGTGTTTTTGCAAATTCATTCAAAAATGCAGATGCCCTGGGTCTTGATCGTAAAAAGCTATTAATCTGGAATGCTACAACTGGCCTTGGATAAAGTCGTAAGGTTCTTGTATGTTCTGTAAAGTTGGCTAAAGTATTTTGAGAGTTGAAGAACCGAACCATTGCAACTCTTGTAGCTATATCAACTGAATCAACATCATTTCCAAAGACAAACGGACTCATTTGTAATTGTCCAATTGGACTAGGTTGCCGCGGTGTACCGGCTATGCCAGAAAATGAACTACGAGCGCTATTGTTTAATGATCCAGGTTGTGAAAATGCTAATTGAGCAGGTTGCAACCTTTAAAATTAAGAAAATAAATTGTTTTTCTATTTAGTATTGGTAAAAAATATCATATTTACGTTAACTGTTGTGCGCCACCTAGTCCATCACGATATGACGGTAAGAGTTGTTGATTTGCGACCGAGTTTACACCGTTGTTCATTGAACTTAAAGCCTAAATGAGTTAAACACCAATTTAATTAATGAGTTTTTTAAAAAAATTACAATAAGCAAAAATTAATAAAAGAAAATGACTATAGCAACAATTTTGTTTTAACATGCTGTGAAAGTGATTCAAACATACCGATTAAGGACTTTTGTTTTCGAATAAGGTCAAAAAATGAATTATCATGACTTAAATTAAAATTATATTTGAAACATGCAGTGCGTTCAATGTAAAGAGATTCGATTTTTTACCTCTGGTCTTTAATTTATTTCAAATAGAATCTCTTTTTATTGTGAATTTCTTATCACTCAAACAAGTATTTGTTAAAAGTTTATCTTCATAATTAGTGAACTTAGCTGCAGTAATTAAAATCTTGTTTGTGTGATATACTTTCAAATTAATTCAAGCAAAAAGAAGAAAAGCATGTAAACTTAAATATTTGCAAAATTAAATAAATTGATATTTACACCAGCTCCATTTTGGTCCATCAGTTGCATTGCCTTTGTTCAAAATCGTGGGTTCGAGGTGAGATGTCGAATAATTTTATAAGATTATATTGTAATTTGTTGGAGAGTGGTGAAAATTTTGCATAATTTTGATTGATTTTTTTATGTGTGATGATAGCAGAAAGATTTTATAGAAAAAAGAATTAAAGTATAAATATTGATAAAATATAGAACATTGAGACTGTTAATTTTTTTTATAATTTATGCATTTTTATCTGAAATCTAGAATTTTATCAACAAACAAATCTGGCATCAGTTTTTTGGCTCTTTAAATAACTTTTCTAGATTTTAGATAATCTGCCTTTTTATGATATGAAACGTTTAAGTGATTAACATTTTAGATATTGTGTAATAATAATTATAATTTATTAATGTAATATTAACCTGAAAACTTATGTTTTTAATCAAGACAAACTTAAAGTTTAAGAAATTAATACTGATCACACTGAGATGTAATGCCGAAATGAAAAAAAAATCTAATTATTTTGATAAAATTACCTGTTTTAGGTGATTTTTCAGTATAGTTCCTTCCGGTTCTGGCAAACTAGGAATTTCTTCGGCACCTGGTGGAGCTGTTAGCTTATTAGAATCTAAATCAACAAGCCAAATATCATCTGGTAATCTGTTTAAAAAAAAATTAAAATATATTTTTTTTGTAAGTAAATATTTATATTTGATCATACCTAAAATTTTTCTTGTACATCAAAAACGATGCTGGTAACCCAATTATGAAAGGAGTTGGTGCTAAAAGAAGTTGCTCTGCACTTCCCATGCATGTTGGAAGCAAAGGAATTATGGGAAACATATATTCTAATGGATAGATTAGATGAACAAAAGCAATAACAGACATTGATAGTGCATTGTAGTCTCGCGATTGAATAATTATTTTGTTTTCTAAAAGCATCAATGTCAAAACTTTTAAACAAGTATCAACTCCTGTTAAATATTAAGAATGTTGAAATTATTTGGCAAAATATTATGTTTGTAATGTTAATACCTAACAGCTCAAGTGGAAGATGTAACGGAAAATCAACCAGAGAAAATCTCGTATGGTCTGGTAATGCAAATAACAATGGCTCGTGAACCGTAGGTGAAAGAACTTCAAGCTATGGAAATTTTAATATATTGTAATAAATTGTTATATTTAAAAAATAACTAAACTCATCATTCATACGTAAAATTATAATTACCTCAACTCTGGTTGATCCGGGAATTGGTACAGGACTAGAAAGAAGTCGCAAAATCCATGTTTCTATTTCTTTAACATCATGTATTACGATACTAGATGTATTAACAGTAGCCAAATTAGTTAACACTGTCCAAACACTATCTCGACATGGGTGTTTTGAACCACCTACTCGTTTGGGACTCGATGACTCATTACATGCATCAATTAATTTTTTTAAAATATACAAACACTCTCGAAATGTTGAGAAAAAGGGATGATGTGAAATAATGCAAAGTGAAGTTAGGCTATGATTACGAACTTTATTTCGACGCCTTGATGCTCTTGGTGACGGTGAATGACTGCCTCCTGATTCTGAATCAGGTCCGGTAACTCCTAATCTTGGTGGTTGTTGCGAATGAGATGGAGGATCAGAATCTCTTCTACTAGGAACATCTCTGTCCGAGTCACTTGGTCCGCCAATGTTACTTCGATGATCGCTGGAAGAGGTCAAAATGCCATAGCTACAAAATTATGGAAAAAATCGGAAAGACCGTGTGAAGTAGTAAAATATAACCAATTTCAAATTTTTACATTATTTTTTGGTTGGATGGTCTTTATAAGTCTCGTAAAGATGTTATAATTATTGAAAAGTTACCTTGAGAATGCAGAATCAGAACTTTTATCTACACTTTTTCGCCATGATTCACGTCTAAAATTAGAACTTCTACGTCCACGAGTGGCCGGAACACCAGTAGAATGACCACTGTTATTAGAACTGTGATACTTTTCTACTGGTCGGTAAAAATTAATGCATATTCCAAATCGTGTTTTTCCAGAATCTTTGTCTGTAAGTTGGAAAACAAATGATGAGGCATCCCGAATTGCGGCACCAGTACGACGTGGGCCAACACTGACGCATCCTTCAGGTTGACAAAAATAAACCATATCCAAAGGAAGCGGAAAATCACTGTGATCAGTAGGAGGGTAACGTCTCAATAATTCCGGAATCTGAAAGTTTTAAGAAAATTTCGTTCATCTCTTTTAATTATTTCACATAAATTTCACGTTTGAAAGTCTGAAGTTTAAGATGTGAAGTCTTGTTAACAGTAAATAAATATAATCGACGTTTTCAATTTAAAAAAACGAAAATGTTTTATTTTAATGATTTATCATTTAATATTACCTGCACTGATGGAGGGGCGTTTGATTGAACATTGCTATTTGTGGTGTTCGTTTTGGAAACTGAAGTTGTTCTCGCTCCCACTATGGCTAAATAGTCTATTAATCTTGGACAGAGTGATTGTCGTTGTTGTTCTGCCATTTTCTCATATATTTAATAGTAATTTCAGATAAAACAGAAATTCGTTTAACTTTTATAATTCTTCAAAAACATGAGCCACCATTGTTTCTAAAAAAATAAATTATATAGATGTTTGAAACAAAGTTGCCTTTGAACTATATATAAATTTTTAAGTAATTCAATTGTTAAGTTTATTTTTGGTTTTTTATAATATTAAAAAAATTAAAATGCTTATATCATTCGGTGGTTTTGTTCTTCAATTATGGTTGGTAACTTTGTAAGTAAACTTATTAGGTTTTATTTTACAAATTTAATAAAAAAAAATTTATTACTAGGATAACTATAGTCATTCTTATCTTCCTTGGAATTTTGCAAAAGGATACTGTCAGAAAATATTTTAAAAAATTTAGAAATGAATCTGAATAATTTTATTCGTTCATATTTGAAGAATACAAGGATTAAATAAAAATATTGTAATACAAAATTTTATGTTAACCAAAACATAAATTTCTTGTGTATTTGAATAAATTGAAATAAATAAATGCGGTAAATTATATTTGCACAGTCTAATCTTTACTTAGCATAAATAAAAGTAAAATTATAGTTTTAATTAGTTTATTAAATTGTTTTCATTGTTTAATTTGCAATAAAAATTGTGATAGATATATTGTATTAACACTATTCATTAACGCCTGTTGCGCGTGCTTGCTTAAATTCTACAACGTATAGATATGTTATAAAAAGAATACATTTTACTACAGCATAAACATTCTTTCGTAAATCTTGAATAGAAAATATTTTTTCATTGGGTTATCTTGGTATAACACATTTGAAAATTAATAAAATGACTACGTTGAATCGTATGCTTAGAATATATCTTGAAAATAAGGAGTCTGGCCGTTCATGATCAAAATTTAAATTGAGGTTTAGACTGGTATAGTAGTTTAAACTGAGTATTTGTTAATTTGCCAAAAAAAATAAATTGATTGATACATATTTTGAGACAACCATTGTGTTTTCTTAAAGCTACGGAAATTCAAAGGAGAAATCTTAGATAATAATTAAATTTTATTTTTTAATGTTTATTAACAATTAAACTTATTAACAAAAAAAAACATTTGTCTGTATGTACATTATCATTTATTATAAATTTTGTACATAATATTTTCCTATGTACCAATTATGTTACGTGTAATTTTACTTATATTTATATCATATTATGTATATACTTTATAACGTTTTATATATTGAAAAATACTATCCTATAGAATATTTGTATTTCATGTACGCAAGAAAACGGAGCAAACGAACATGATAAGTAAAATATCGATTTTTCCCTAGATTTCACCATGATGAAAAATATTGAAGGTTAAGTAGTTAAAATCGCTAAAATGAATGTAATAATAGTTTTTAATAGTTTTTTTTATGTTTTTTATATGTTTATGGTTAGTATTAATAAAGCTAATTTTTTTAATTTAATTTAAATTTTTAAATTTTGCCACGTAGTACTAAACTTTGACTTACTTCATACTTTTCTTTCCTAAAATTTAAACCAAATTAAGTTACACTTTTAAACAAAAAATTTAATATCAAACATTGATAATTCAATTCACTACACATCAAACTAGAATAATTTTGATAAAACTATATTTTTTTTTTAAATTTCAACTAAAATTTTGGTTTTATTCAAATGGAAAATATTTTTCACAGTTTTTTTTTACATTTTTTCACTAAATTTTTTTGTCCGTAACGTCTTTATTCGTAAAATTTTCCTCTTCAACTGATAACAATTACGTTGAAACACGACAATAAATAACTAATTTTCATTTTCTAAAGTCTTGCGCAACAGCTTTCTAAGTTGACGAAAAAGCACATGATAAATTTCATTTTTCTCTCTGTTTATATTGAAATATTCTCTGTTATTGTCCTTATCACTTCATATATGCATAGACTAAAACTGTGACAGAGAAAAAAATTTCTGATGACAAAGAGAAAATTAAATAAGAGATGTTTCTTTGTTTGTACTTATTTAAAAGGGCCACAAAAATACCTAAATAGGAAATGAAGAAACTAAAATCATAAGCATCTGCAATAAGCAATGGAAAAATATTGTTTTAAAAATAATAACTACTAGAATAATTTACTTAGACAAACTGAGAGCGAAACTGTTAATTGATTAAAATCAATTTTAAACTTTCATTTTGTTTGACACAATTTAACGATCTCAATTTCCACAAATTTTTCAAATTCAACGGAATCATCAGCTCGCCTGTTATTATTTTTTAAATTTCCATTGGTATTCTTTAAATTACGGTATTGTTTATCACTTCCCAGTAATAAAGTTATGAGTCACCTGCTTTGCATATTCCTACGGAGTTTCAATAAAAAAAATTGTAATCGCATCATAATGTGGTTGCGAGGTTATGTTAAAATAATTTGAAATGAAAATCCAAAATAATGGATAATGATACATAAAAAATAAAAAATTTCATTGCATTTTATAGTAAATAAAACCAAAGTTTTTAAAAAAAAGTTGTTACCTGAAAAATAAAGCAACGATTTTTTTTCGAATCGAATGTGTGTTGAAAGTCTCGAGTGTTGTAAAGTGTCAATTAAGTTTTGATAGATCAGCTGCAAATCAAAATACATTCACTACATTCATTTAGTTGAATTTATTTATTAAACAATAACGGAGTTCAAATACATTACTATATAATTTCATTCTAAAAACAATAAATTATTTGTGACATTTAAAATTATAAAATTATTTATAGGTAAAAAAAACTTCAATAAGATCAAAGACTTTATTGCGTTTTGAATAACTTTGAAAAAGTAAAAAAAAGAATACAAATCTGTTAACTCTTTATCCTCTTTTAGATTTTTCTTTGTTTCGTGAAGTAGAAATGCATAAAAAGCAGACAACTCCTTATAAAGGAAATTCAATGTCATTTCTCAGTGAATAAAATTTTCTTTGTTTGATTTGCTTTTTTTCATATTCTTTAATTTATGTTTTACTTCTGTCTGTAACTTCAATTGAACAGTTTAAAAGTGGTCGAAATAAAAACTATTTTTAGCTAATGGTGTTACACACTTTTTGAAAAAAGTTTGCTTAGTGAAATAGGTCAACATTTAAAATTTTTTAAATATTTGTATAAAGATTTTGATTTATCTTTTGGAAGTAATAATTGAAATATTTTCATAAATTACGAAATTCATGATTTTTTTTTAATTTCATAATTACAAGATCATTCACCGCTAGCTTTGTGAATGTTATACGTTTCTTTGTTTTCAAAACAACAAAATATCAATTTTACATTGTTTAATATTTTGACATAACATTGCATTCCAATTTTTTCTACTATTGTATTAATTAATATTTTTGTTGTAAACTTAAAAAAAAAAATACTTTATCACTTTCTCTTTTCAGGAAAGAAAGAAAGAAGATATCAATCCAGCAGAAGTTTATAGCTAACTTAATTAGAATCAGTTGAGCAGCTTAAGTGAAAATATGTCTGCTGATAAGTAATTTTATGAATAATTCTTCAAAATCAAAAAATCTTTTCATGTATGTTTTTTATAGAATTCAAATAAGTGATCCGAAGGAAATTCCTTCTAATTCAACAAATATTCAACTACCTCGTGTTCGTACTGAGAGTGAAAATTCGGAAAAAGCAAGTGGAGCAAGATTTTTGCTACCTGGCACATCCTGTAGTCCACCGAAAATCCTCACACTTGAGGAGATTCAATCTGTTGCGAAAAATATAGAAGATATGGCCTTAGCACATGAAATTGCTGTAAATGCTGATTTTAAATTAGAACCTTATGAGCCACCAGAAAATAGTTTAGAAAAAATAATCAAAGATACAATACATAAAGCGTTCTGGGATGTGTTAAAAGAACAACTGAATAGTAACCCACCAGATTATGGCCATGCTATTCAACTTCTCTCCGAAATTAAGGAAATGTTTGAAGCAATCTTACCCAGTAATAATAAACGTACATTAGAAAGAATTCATGAAATACTTGATGAGACAGTAATTAAACAACAAGCCGAACAAAATACCTTAGACTTCAGCGGATACGCTAACTTTATCATACATATTATGTCTCTAGCATGTGCACCAATTCGTGACGAACAAGTAAGTAAATGTAGAGAAAGTAAAGATGTAGTTGAAACATTTCGTTTAATAATGGAAACATTGAACCTTATGAAACTCGATATGGCTAACAATTATTTGAATGCCGTACGTAATGATGTCGCAATGAATACAGTGGAGTATGAAAAGAAAAAGTTTAAAGAATATTTAGAAGTTGTTGAAAGTCTTCCTGCAACAGAATCTTGGTTAAAACGAAATAACAATCCACCAACAACTGCTTCAGAAGGGACAAGTCAGACTTCCCAACAACCGCAATCTAAAGATACAATTTTTAAGGCATATCTTGAGTTGTTGGATTGGAATTCAGAAAATGAATTTCCAGAAATAATGTCTATGGATAAGGATCGAATTAAAACGCTTCAAAGTCGTGCTCTTCGACTAACATCAGCTGCGTGTTTCATGGCAATTGTATCTGGAATTCCACTTATTGGACAAAATTCGGAAATCAGAAACAAATTAGCTGAGCATTTAGTAATACTTCTTCAAAATGTTGAAAACAATAAGTAATTTCACTGAAATTTCGTATATATGTATATGTATTTTATAGTTATTTATTATCATTATTTTCAGAAATTTGGAAGATACAATAGAAAGTATTTGGTTACATATTAAATCAGTCATTCATACTCGTATTCAAGAACTTAATCAGTCTTTAGATGAAACTGTGGAAACAACTTTAAAAAATCAAATACTACAAGTTGGAAAACCAGAATCACCAGTTCGAATTTTATTGTGGAAACGATTCATCACGTATATAAGTCTTAATTTGCGAAACAACACATCAATTCCAGTCCCACCTGGTTTTCAGGATTATGCGCCAGAATTAGAAAGTTTCTCTGCTGCTTTCAAACGACTTACTTATTATAATCATGCAGTATACCGTGAATATTATCAAGAAATAATTGATAAACTAAACAAGAATTTTCTTAGAAAAAATGATTCAACGTCGACTGAGTAGAAGTTTATTTTTATAAATAAAATTATCATACATTTCTTGTCATAATCAAGAAAATAATTCTAACAAATATATTTAAAAACAAAAAGTATTAATCAATTCTGATATTTATTTGATGAAATTGTAAATAAGCTTTGAATTTTTTAGCTAACATGATTTTTTTTTGTAATTTTAATTTGTCTCTTTTTGTTAATTAAACGAAGATTCGTACTAAAACTTAATTATTTACTCTATTAAAATATTATTATTGAATATTAAACAATGAACAAGCACGGAAACTACTGTTTTAATTGCTATTCAGAATCCTTACTGTTAGTTTATATTAAAATTTTCTAACAATTTTTTGTCATTTTTTCGCTTGAAAATATTTTGTTATTTTTCCATTGTTTCTTTTGTATTGTAATAAAAATTAACTTTTTCCTCATTGATTTGTTTAATTTTTTTTGACCTTTTTTGTGTTATTGATGTAATTTTTAATTTAAGCCCGTTCTCCTAAACAATCCTTTAAGGATGTAAAAAGCGTATTATCTCGGAAAAAGTAGTCGAAACCTTGTCATACTTACCTAAATATGCACCAAATTTGAAAACACACATATAAATGAAAAGATACTTTTTTCTAACTCAAATTTCATATTATTAATTTTTTTTATTAGTTAATTTTTATAATTAATATTATTTATCAACATATTTAATTACTTTTTTGTTTTGATCTAAAAATCTAATCTTATTTAACTAATTTGATGTGCTTTATTATTTATAATAAATTTTAAGTATTTTTTTGTCAAATAATAAGGTACATTCGTCCGTAACCTAAAATGTGAAAACAAATAAACTTTTTTTCCCAACTCCCGTTTTTCCGTTTGCTTGTGAAAAAAACTTTTTTTGCCAACTATTGATGTGTTACGTTTGAAGAAGTTCGTTTATTTTAATTTACCTTATCTGCTTATGTTAAAAACCTTGTTTAATTTTTACTGGTCTGACTTTTATTTACAATATATTATCCTATATATCATTATGAATTTATTATTTGTTAGAGAAAAAATACACAACATACAATTTGTCCTAATAAAATTAGGACGATTTAACATTATCTAAATATTATGTTCTTACCATTAGAGGTAAGTATAACTTGTTGCTAGTTATTCGTCGCACTTTGGTTTGTAATAATTTGCTGTTGTTGATTTTGCTGTTGTTGTCCTGCCGAACCTTGTGGCTGATGGTTTTGTTGAATTTGAATTTGCTGAATTTGAGGGTGATTCTGTTGATGTTGCTGTTGTTGTTGTTGTTGTTGTTGTTGTAAGTTTTGTTGTAGAGCTTGCGCTTGTGTAGCATTCAAGAAAGTTATTTGGTTAGGTTGGGTAAGTTGAGTGGGGGATAAGATCTGAGTTTGGGGAAATTGTTGATTAGCTGCTTGTGTTATAATTATTGGTTGGGAGGAATTCGTTTGCTGTTGTTGGTTAGTATTTGCAGTTTGTTGAGAAATTTGTGGATTAGACAATTGCATCTGAGCACGAATGAAATTCAATTGATTTTGATTTAGTGGAACCTGTAAAAAAAATTAAGAAAAGAAAACTTAATGAATACAAAATTTATTTTGAATTAAGTTTATTCTTACTGGAATTTGAGTTATTTCACCATTCGGACCGATAACTTGTTGTAAAAAGTGTAACTGTTGTGGGATTGCTCCTTGTATTTGCTGCCCTGCTGCACTAATAAGTCCATTAATACCCAATTGAGCCTGCAATCCAGCTTGTCCTTGTTGCAAGGGAATCAACATTGGACTTGAAATTAATTGATTTCCAGCTTGAACAACAGTTGCCGCTTGTGGTGGATTCATAATTGGATTTAGAGTTGCAGCAGTCATTGTACTTGGATCTCCACCAATTTGTTGAAAGCAATATTGGACTGTTGGAGTTTCCACTGTTGTTTTTGTTGTTTCATTTTCTTTTTTTGGTTTTATTTCATCGCGTGGCACAATATCTATGAGAAAATCAAATTGATCATATTTTGAGATTGCCATTGCAATATCATTTCTTTGTAATGTTCGTCGTTTGTTATCATCTGTATGCAACCATGCTCGTAATGTTAATTCATGAATAAAGATTTCACATGCTTTGGCAAACAGTAACGGTGCTTCTGCAGATATCATCTTAACTTCCTCATCTAGCTTCATTATTTTCTTAATGCGAGCTAATGGTAAAATTTGATTTCCTGGTTCAATCATTTTGATTTTCTTAACATCTTCCATCATTTTAGGCCAAAAATTGTCGATTGCAATCTGAGCTTCCGTAGGGTGCTCAGGAACTTCCGATCCTGCAGCACCACAATCTTGCTGTTGTTCATCGCTGAAAACATGAGAATTACATTTCATAAATAGATTGTCAGATTTTTTAATTTTTTCAATATAATGCAGAAACAAGTTCGATATCTGTTATTTGATTAAAACGAAATGAACAAATTAATAATTCGGAGGTGTATCAAAAATTGTCACATTATCTCAATTTATATGTATTTTATATGTAAATTTTCCCTAATTTTTACTTATTTGCTATTTGCAAAAGACTATCCAAAGCATTTTTATTGAATGTAGAAATGCCCAATCAATGTTCATTCTGTTAAAAACAAAATAGTCTACTGGCTGGTTGTATACTATAAAAGAACGTTTGCTATACGTTGTTTCGATATGTATTGAGCGTTGATTATTGTTGGCTGTTTTACTTATTCCCCCTACACAGAACATCAAATACAAAACTTAAATACCTTGTCGTACGTCTATCTGTACACGCATTTTATTTGAGGGAAATTCAAATACGTTCAACAATTTATTCAAAATTAAAATCTGGTAAAATCAGTTTTTTGTAACTATTTTTAATTGGAAATCATGTCTTAAATGTGAATTTTATACAAATTAATCTTTTATTAAAAAGTACTTGAACGACCCCCACTGATACAAACTTTTATACTGTACATCCGCCAACCAGATTTAATTATTTCAAATCATTTTTTTAAGGAATCAGTCAGCTTAATGGTAACCGATTAAATGATGACTAGTTAAGCTATTATGTTTACACATTTATCTAACAAAATTTACCAAAATATGGAAAGCTCTAAATTGATACAATAACAACAATGTATCTTTCTGTATTTATTTTTACTATTATACTAATGTTGAGCATCAATTCTGTTTAGAACTGCTATTTCAAACATAAATTTAAGCTAATCACTTTGTCGAGACAAGATACATTTCGATATTGTTTAAAATATTTCCAAAGTTGCTTCAAAATAATTTTTTTTACTCACTTTGTTGTTACGACCATAGACATTGTTATATACGAATTGTTTTGATAACTTTATAAAATCAAACTGTATTTCAGATAAGTTCTTTGACTTTTCGCACTTTTCACACAATTTTCCGGTACACAATATATGAGTTATCAATAGCTAAATATGTTTTGATAATTAAAGCAGCATGTGATTGGTTAAGAATTGCTGGCCAATTGTATACACTATATTTCTCTTATTAAAAACATAAAATACTACAAATCGCGTATATTTTTTATGTATATCCCCTAACTGGCTCGAGTTGATCATAGCGTAGAGTAATATTTGTAATAAAAATCTTAATATAACATGAATGAAATTTCTCCAAATGATATTAAAATACTGGAATTTGAAAAGATTTTTTTTTTAAATTAAGCTTATCAACTTAATTATTTTTCAAACGATAAAAGAAAAATCAAATCACGGAAATTCCAAAATTAGATGATTTTCACAAACCTTTGGAAAGTAATGGGATATTAAATTGACAATAAGCTATTGTTTGTTCATTGGTCTTGTAATGTCAAAACTTGGCATATGCGCTAAGAATGAATGAGAAAAAATAATGAATGAAAAAAACGTACACGGAATTTAAATTGAATGGCAGTTTTGAACTATTCTTGTTACAACGAAAATCAAACGTGCCAATTAATGGTAATGAATGAGCAAATAAATCTAACGGCCCTCTTTGAAATGCAACTTCATTTGATATATGATTTCTTGAAGAAAATATTGTTGAATGAATTTTTAATACAAAAAAAGGCCTGAGTATTGTAAATCTTTTGTAATTTTTTAGGCTTTTTTTGTGTGACAAGCTCCAATAAGAGACCGATATCGATCTATCAAGGGTGTGAACAGCTTTTATAACTTTATAGATTAAAGGATTTTTCTGTGTTAGACTGATGTGAGCATTAAAACCAAAATATTAATGATTTCTGAGCATAAATACAGTTTTTTATTTTAAATTTTATTACATTATATGATTATAACTTAGGGTCATAAATATTGATTTTCTCTTTTTTCACATTATTTTATATGAATTTCCTTATCTTTCAACTATGCCATCATTTTTCATCCTTTTTTAGGTCTACTTTTGGTAAATAGGGCTTTATACTGCATGTTTTTTTTTAATATTTGATAAATATTTTTTTTTATATTAACTTTCTATCCTAGTCTCAAATTTTTTTAGAAGCTTTACTTCCATTAACTTTTTAATAACAATAGTTATATACAATGTAATAGTTTCCATATCTTTTTATTACTTCTGATTAAATTAAAATAAGATCAGCGTATCAGTTTAAAGTTTTTTCAAAAATGATCTAATACAAAGATTTGATGTATAATAATTAATATTAACGTTTGTATCTAATACTTTTTAAATGTTTTTAGTATAGAGTCAACAACAATTTTTCTAGAACTTCTATTAGTTTTATACTTCAGGAAACATTTCTTATTCATTTAATACTTTTAACATTACTTAATTATTAGTCTAAGTGAAATAAAGTTTTATATTATTTATAAATGATTATGGTTTGTTTGCTGCAGAATTTGAGTAAAATGATTACAATGTAAAGATTACAATAAAAGTAAAGTAAAATAAGTTCTCTTAAATGGAAAAATTAAATATGTTGGACGGGAATTTAAACTTTTATTGTTTAAATATAATATTAATATTTGAAGAGTATTAAGATATAATGTTTTCTTTTATATATATTTTAACATTTCCTTTTTTTTACCAAAATGCTGAAGATCATAGGATACCAATGAGCCAAATTTGTATTTTATATCCTAATATTTGTTATATATATTTTCATTAATTATTTGGGTTAAGGCAGCAATTTAACGTATATTTTCAATGATGAGGTTAATATAGTTATATTAAAATGAAACAGCACTAAAGAGAATTAAAATGTCGTTTTCATGATCTGAAATTATACCATACAGACAGGCATAAATTAATAAAAAGTAGATTCAAAAATTTTAACTTTTAGTTTTCAACAGTATATTGTTGATCAAATTGATATAAAATTATATCTAAAGGTATTTTGAAATCTACAAAGTTTAATATACGTTACAGAGTTACTATATTTTAAAAAGTTCTATTAAACAATTGTTTAAGTTTTAACTTTAAATTTAATTTAGGGTAGGTCCATATGAATGGGGCCGAGTGTGGAAATCATAGTCTCCGATTTTATTTATACGCTCAGAGTAGAAAGCCCTAATGGTCTCCATCACAAAAATACCATGGTATATATACTTTTCCCATGGGTTAACCCATTAAGACGTATTTTATGTTTTAGCTTCAAACCCTGATATCTCCTTTAATTCTTAAGATACAGAAACGTAATTATACTCAAATCACATCAACTCGAGGAGACCTACAACTTGTAGAAGAACATTTTTTCCACTTTGGTGGAAAATGTCGGAAAAATCGGGAAAATTAGTTTTTCATCGGCAATTAATGGGTTAACCCGGTCTTCTCCATCGCCAAATTTTTTATAAAATGAAAGCTCTATTTCCTATCTATATTTGCTCTATACATCATCACAAAAGCGGTCATATTTGAGTTCTACGTATATTCACCATATAAAAGTAAAAAATTTCCTGTTAATTCAGTTAAAAATCGAAATAGTTATTTTTATAGAGGAAAAATCCATAATATTATCAAAAAATAAGTATCTAAGATTAATTATGTAAAAAAAAAATGAATTCTGAATAAAATCCAATTTTTCAGATTTTTCCTCAATTTTTCACTAAAGTTAGTAAATTTTTAACTTTTATATGGTGAATATACGTAGAACTCAAATATGACCGCTTTTGTGATGATGTATAGAGCAAATATAGATAGGAAATAGAGCTTTCATTTTATAAAAAATTTGGCGATGGAGAAGACCGGGTTAACCCATTAATTGCCGATGAAAAACTAATTTTCCCGATTTTTCCGACATTTTCCACCAAAGTGGAAAAAATGTTCTTCTACAAGTTGTAGGTCTCCTCGAGCTGATGCAATTTGAATATAATTACGTTTCTGTATCTGAAGAAATAAAGGAGATATCAGGGTTTGAAGCTAAAACATAAAATACGTCTTAATGGGTTAACCCATGGGAAAAGTATATATACCATGGTATTTTTGTGATGGAGACCATTAGGGCTTTCTACTCTGAGCGTATAAATAAAATCGGAGACTATGATTTCCACACTCGGCCCCATTCATATGGACCTACCCTTTAAGTTAATTTTTTAATCGATTTAAAGTTTTCTTAAAAGACATTCGAGAAAAAAAATTGGTTACAGTTTTTTACATTGTAGTTTTTTCTAAATAGTTGATAAGTATGAATTTCATTTTTATTTTTAATAATGGTATAAACTGCAAATTTACTGAGACAACATTGTTTAGTGCTATCGCTTATTTAATGATGTTTTTTTTTTTTAAATATTATTTAATATGTAAAAATACAAGTTGACTTTTTTATTATTTAAGGGTCATTAATTGAATTCCAATCAAATGTTTCAAAAATTTAGATTAGTAACAAATTAAATTTTACTCATATATTAGCGATGAGTCTCATTTGTAGACTGTTTGGTTTTAATTTTACCTTTGATATTCATGTTGACTATTATAGTATTTTACGAATCACAATTGTTATTTTTTACGAAGTTCTTATTTATTTTGTTGCGTTTGATATTTTTCGCTAACTTTTACCTAACTATTAACTTTTGAACATACGCTTTTTTCCTCAAAACATATTACGGTTTTACATTGAAATTTAGCCGAAAATAAATTAATTAAAAGAAATCTCAAACATGATATTATTCTTTTTTGAAAGACTTCATACAAAATTTTGAAAAACCTTTCAGAAAATAGTGAAAAAAAATCTACTTACAAGTTATTCTACAAGACCCAATTAAAAAATTCAAAAAAATAAACCTAATTAATTTTCTTCTTTATGTATTTTCAAATAATATATTTAACTTTAAACAGAACATATTCAAATAAATTCCATAAATTTTTATAATTTTTTGTATGTTAGTAGATGTTTTCACACAACAATTTAAATTTATCTTTCTATTTATATTTAAGAGAAAATTTAAGGATTTCGGCCTCTATAGTTTTCTAACTTTTATTTTTTTAGTTGAATTTTATTGAAATAAATTAATAATGTTTTTTAACATAATAAGAGAAATCGGAAGAAATTTCATTATCAAAGTTGCCATTTTTCTTAGATCTAAAACAAAGAATTCTGATTTATATTTTGTTTTCTAATTATTCATATACAAATGAAAATTAATAATCTTTAATCAAAAAAAAAAAAAAAATATATATATATATAACCAATATATAATTTATTTACTATCATTTCGATATTGATAATGTGTTATTTTTAATAAATAATATATTGATTTTAAAGTCAGTTTTCTGTTTATTTTCTAATTAAATTTATCCTTGTTTAAGATATTATTTTCTTTATAATCATTGAGATTGTTAAATTTTAAATTTTTGTAGATATTGTAAACAGTCTTCTAACCTGGGCTAATAATAACAAACAACCGAATATGTAAATAGATTATCTACTTCTAAATACGTGATAAATTGTGTTTTCTTTTTTAAAAATATATAATCGAGATAACGCTAATTTTGAAGAACATTTATATTGTTAGATTTTTAAAAAACAAGACAAAATTAAATTCTTAGAAAAAGATTATTTAACAAGAGATATTATATAAATTCTGTTTCTTTTTTGAATTTTTCTTTGTTTGGCATCTTCAATATATTTAGTTATTTTATATTATAATGTGTTGATGTTGTTAGTGAAAATGCTATTTTTTATTCTTTAATATCCGGATCGAGAAACTGGCCTACATTTCACTCTAGGCGGAAGTGTCCATTGTATCGGTTCTGGTCATAGATTTTCCTTAGATGGTACCCAAATAGTTGGTCCAGATTGGGCCCAAACAACATTTTTTACTTTACTGTAAATTTCTTCTATTGTGTCACCTTGAACCACAGCTATAATAAACGTTAATATATTACAAAATATTCAAAGATAATTAAATTTCATATTTTAATCTACCTGTGAAGTATTCACCAAATTCTTGCTCCATTTTAAGAGCACGTTCATAAGTTTTCTTTGCTTGTTCTTCGGTCATTCTTCGGTTCATTTCCCTATAAATCAAGATTTTAAAACATTCCAATTTAGGTTTTTAAATGACCAATTCTAATTCAACTTACATGATAGATTCTACTGATTTTGGCTTGATGAATATTGCGATTGGATACAAAAGTGCTACCTGTAGCCGTTTAATTGCGTTTCCAGATACATCAAGTATGCAATGTTTCTTTTGCTATAAAATAATACAAAATAACGTTAAAACCAATAAAACAAAATGCGGAAAATTAAGTAATGAATTAAAAAATAATTTATTTTTAACCTTTTCAGCAACTTCTCGAACACTAGAAACAGAGGTGCCATATAAATTGTCATTATATTGACCAGCCTCAATAAATAAATGATTTTGAATATCCTGTTCCATTTGCTCTCGTGACGCAACAAAATGATAATCTCGCCCATCTACTTCATAATCTCTTTTAGGTCTAGTTGTATCTGAAATTTAAAAGTTTTCTTTTAATTCTTCCATCTTTTTCTTGTTATTGTGATAACCTACGTGGAACACACGAGCCAAACTTTTCAGGATACTCAGATATTAAGTCGTCATTAATGCGATCCTTTAATGGACCTAAGATTATAACAGGTCGTGTATAATTTATCTGCAGTCTCTGGACTGGTTCATAAGAGATTACATTTTCGTCAGATGCTGCAGAAATACAGAAGAATAGAAAAAAATTGAAATTAAAATGTCTCTTTGTTTTGAAAAGTCCTAGTTTAAAAAATAAAATTACTAAGTTCTAATAATTTAATTTATATCTAACATTTTTTTTGTGTCCAAACCTTTAAATTAATCTTTTTTCATTTAATGTTTGCGCTTCAAGTATTTAAAAAACATACAAGATTTTGTTTTCAAACTAATATTTAAATATAATTTTAAAAAGTTGCTACTAAAGTACAAAAAATTAAAAGAATACTATATTGTTTTGTTCCTCTAACTTATACATTGATAAAAAAAAACAGTAAATCAGTATAACAAATTTTTTAATTAAACTACCTTTTTTGTGATTTTATACATTAAAAAAAAATTCTATTTCATTTTCAAGTGAAAATAAGTTTGAACTTTTTAATTATTGAAGCATAAGTAGAAATTTAAGAGTCCTAAATTCTAGCTACTTTTACATTAAAAAAAATTCTATATCACTTACAAAATAAAAATAGAAAAAAAATTAATATTATTTTTTTATTATTATTATTATTATTGATCATCTTCCCAATTTTTAAAATTCATTCAAGAACCTGGATCTGGAATTTACGTAGATGCAAAGTATCAAATTCCCTATTTTAAATTAGTTACATTAAAAAAATTTTTAATACGATTTCTACACAATCCAAAAAGAAATAAAATGGAATTTCAATAATTTGTAAGTTGAGATCGAATTGCTTGAAATAAATTGAGATGCCAGTGAAGCTCTGCGAGCTGTCGTTACACAATAAAATGTTCATGCTATTGTGATATAATTTGAAAAATGTTATTATTTCTTACAGATTGTTTCTTAATTCTACTATTAACATTCACTTAATTCAAATCTACTTCACAAAATCACATGAGAAAAATGCTATAAAATAATGATGAAATGATAGTGACAGCATTCAATTTGATGAACAACCAATCACTTATTAAAGGAATAAAAACAATACACATGCAATCGTAAATAAATGTTTGTAGATTTATTTTTACAAAAAAAAAAAGAATATGAATATTAAAAAAAGTGCAACTACATTAAAATGAATTGTACAACACCAATATTTTAATATGTAAAAATTCAGTGATATAACACCATGAATGTTTAAAAGGAATAAAGAAAAGTATAGAATAATATTGTTTGAATTTAGGTGTTTTACAGTGCGATGAATATAAAGGAAGTCTGTTTAATAAAGGGAAATAAAATCTACTGGAAAATGAAAAAAGTGTATGTTTGTGTATTCATTGTATGTTTTGTGATCAATTTGCTTATATTTTTTGTTTAATCTTGGAATATAATTACAAAAAAGGGCTTCAAATCTAAAGGGAAAAGGGATATAAATTGTCAATAAAATACAACTAAAACTACGATTTCAAGTTACTGATAACAAAAATGCTTGCAGATACGCCTTTTGGACTTTGGGTCCAAATCTCAAAAAAATGACTAAAAGTAGACATTAAACGTACGTAAAATTTCCAAATTGTACAAGTCACTTTTTTTACATTTATACATTTAACTTGGACGCTTGAAAAACATTCTCTTGAAAAATGTATCTACTTAAATATTTTTTTAAAAAACAAGTCTTATAATAATAAAAACAAAACAACTAAGATGAAGAACAATATTTTAAAATGAATTATAAAGTAAAACAAAAAAAAAATGGAGTTGAACATTTAATTTAATGAAAAATTGAAAATAATAAAGTGTTTTTAATTTTGAGCTTATTTCTGTGGATTTCATTATATTTTTAAACGTTTAAAAACTTTAAATTTCATCCACAATTTTTTCTGTAATTTTGCGACTTACGATAGTCAGCATCATTATTCTCCAGGTAGATAAGCGTAATCTGCTCCATATCTGGTAACTCCACTCGGTAGATAATCTCACCTATTCGCGAATTGTTATTATTTTTATTTATGTTTTATTTGAGACATGTTTAAGATTTTTATATTTTCATTGAAGAGCATTTCATTTTTGTTCAATATATGAAAGAAAAGAGACAAAGAAGAGCAATAAAAATATTAAAAAATAATTATTTTCCATTTGAACAAAAAAAATCTACAAATGTGAGTAAAAAGAGCTGTGAATGAACTGGAGTATATTTCATTAATGTAATGTTTTGTGTATTTTGTTTGTGAAACAAATTAATAATAAAAAAAGAATGATCTCAGATAATATTTTATAAAAATTTAAATAATTTCCTTCTCTTTCTAATTTTCTTTTTGTTCTTATTAATTTCCAGACAGTTACTAGCTATTTGTATATCTTTTCCAGTTTGAAATTGTGGACATAACTTGAATAATTTGTACGGATTTCCATAGAAAGAGAAAGGATTCAATACAAAAATACGGGTTAGCTTATAAATAAAATGTAAAAGAATAAAACATAAATAAGTTTAATTTTAAAGCTGGAAACCTCACGACTCTTGATTAAGTTTAGTCATAATATGTTTATTTGACAGGATCAAAATTTAAATTATGATAAATTAAGAGAAAAATTAAATTTTACAGCAATAGATATAATTTTTATAGGACAGTGAGATTATATGAGAAATTATAAGGATAACAAAAAAATATACAGGATTTAAAAGAATAGTTAAAGATATATATTCATATAGGATTAAGATTATATTCCACATTTGCATTACAATATACATCATATTTAAATTAAAATAGAAAGTATGTGTTCTACCCATTTACTAATATTGATTTAATATTATTTAAAGTTTTTACACAAAAGACATTTTTATCGATATTTGTACTTATATATTTTAAGAGTGACACAAAACACCTACATCAAACATATATAATATGTTTTTATTATTTTTCTTAAATTTCTAAAGTTGCTCAAATTGAAAAGTTAAAAAACAAGCATTAGTTAAAATTATCAATGAAAAAGGTAGTTTTTGTCGTCCTTTTTATGATTTAAAACACGTACTTTAAAATGTAAATAAATAGTATTTTTTTTTTAACTTTTACATTAAATGAAAAGATATACAAATTTCCAGCTATCCAATAAATATTTTTTTAATTATATTCCTGAAAAGATTTCTGCTATGTGATTTATAATATATTTTGTTCGAAAAAAATAAAAAAAAAACATCAAAATAAGTTTACAAATAATAATAAACAAAAAATAATAACACAATATTTTTATTACAATGCCAATTTTACAAATATAATTAGTTTAACACTGAAAAATAAATTGTTTTGTTATTAAAAAGTACAAATACTTTTCTAGAATTAATCTAAATAAGTGTTTTATTGCCTAGTAAAATTACTGTATTACTTTAGTTATTAACCAAATTTAAATGTTTTATAAGTTACTTCATGTTTAATTTATAAACTGAGGATTGTTCGATTTTTTTTATTGCAAGATTTAATGGATCAGTAAATTATTTTTTTAATTACTTTTCATCAAATGCAAAATATGAATTTACAAATTTTGTCAGATATGACTGTCTGATTTTCATGGTTTGATTTAAAATTTTGTGTAATGCAAAAATTTAAGCTGTTTTTTTATAGATGATTAAATTCATTTTTTGCATGATTGGGTTAGTTTTTTTAAATTTTATTTTAATTTTTATTAACATAGTTTTAAGAAATCTAGGAAAATGAAATTGAAACATACCTTCAGCATTCGCATCGTCTTGAGTGTAGCAGAGCATGAACGCTGTAATAAAGAAGGGAAGGAAATATAGAAGAAAATGGATCATTTAATTTTAAAGTTTAGTAATCAAAGGTTTGCATGTGCGATTTTAAATATATTTAAATATGAATAAGGTCAATAGAATTAGTTTGCGTGGATTTAATTTTAACGAGCCTCCCTACTTTTTTAATTTTTTTAAGTTTTTTAGTTTTGATGTAAGAAAGAGAACTATTTGATCATTGGCGATTCGATCCTTTCAATTTTTTAAAAAAAATTATAATGTTAATATCTTTTATTGAATAAAGTAAGTAATTTACAATAACTTTGAAAATGGAAGGTTAAATTGTTTGTTAGAATATCTAAAGAGCTTAAGAGTAAATGATAAAAAATAATCTATATTCAAATTAAAAAAATTAGGCAAAATCAAAGTTAGATCAACATAAATAATGATAAGAAGCGTGTCAGTTTTTATTAATAAATTTAATGTTTAAAGAAAGATGAAACAAATGAACTTACGTTGCTCTGATTCAACATGATTATTGTCAAAAATGTGTCCATTAGCTACAAATGAATAAACAAAACGTTGGAAACATAAAAATAAAATTGCACAAATTAACATTAAATTTTTCTATGACAAATAACAATACATGATTTAAAAAAAATATAACAAAACATAAACAAAAATATAAAAGGCTTTACATAAAGGATGATTTGAAGGAAACTGGTACACTAATGGTATATTTTTTTGCATTTAGTATAAAAGTGCCGAAGACTTTTTTATTATTTTGTTTGTGATTTTAACTTACGTTCTGCGTCTGCAACATCTTCATTTCGTTCGTCTTTGTTTTTCATGAAAGGGAAACGTCTTGAAAACGAAAAGTTCTTATTTTTCTTTCGATCTAATGTAGACATCTAGAAATGTTTATATTCATTATTTAACTTGATTATAATGAAATTTAAGATTCAAATAATACCTTTTCCATTGTATTATTTTGAGCATGACCTTGAAATTTGACACTTCGATCGCGTGCTCGCTGCTTTCTTTCCCAGCGTCTCTTTGATGGAACTATACCAATGGAATCCTCTTCACCATCACCAATAACCCTTCGAGCTTGCCACCATTCATCATCCGATGCATTGGTGACATGAAGAATATCACCATGTTTAAATGGTAACCCACGGGTAGGTAGTCCATCATCACGATTAGGATCGTAATCAAAGAGCGCTCTTTATATAATTATGGAGAATATGAATTTTTAAAATTTTTAAAAATGATAATGGTCTTACCTAACGTAAAGTGATCTCTTTTGTGATGTTCTTAATAGAGTGCCAGTGCCAATGTTTAAACTACCAGCTTGTTTAAGTGCATGAATTCGAGCTTCAAAATTATTATATTCTTCAGGTCGATATTGAGCGACCAATGTTGCTGTTTGACCTGCATTCTATCATGAATAACAGAAAAATATTGAAAAAGGGTTCTCGATTAAGAGGTAAAATAAATACTTTTAGCGCTGCTGCAGCTTCTTCATGTGTTGCTCTTTGAATTGAATTACCATTGACACTAAGTAACTGATCTCCACGTTTTAATTCTCCACCTTGATCGGCAGCTCCTCCAGGGAGAATATACGATACAAAAATGCCTTGTCCATCTTCACCTCCAACAATATTAAAACCCAAACCAGAACCGCCTTTGTTTATGATAATCGTTCGTGGCTCTCTGTATATTATTTAAAAATTAATTTTTAATGCGTAAACCCTTTTTCTGACCTTACCTTGTAATATCTTCATGACTGACGGCCCTAGGAGTTCCAGGTGGTACTGCAGCCAAAACATTAGATGATGCGTAACGTGAAGGAGTGCCTTCAGTAACTGCATGTGGTGATGCTGATCGTTCAATATGGCTGTGATCCACGACAGTTTGTCCGACATTATTCACGGCAGATAGAGAATTCGCTCCACCTAATACTGTACCAGTTGTATTACTCGTTGAATGGCTCACAATCATTAGTTGTGTTTTTTGAACAATCAATGTTGCTTTGTCCGTGATTGATTTGAGAGTTGCTACAGCATCTTCGTGTGTGACATTTTCCAAATTTGTCTCATCGTCATGATGTCTCACACCACACAATTTATCGCCGACGGCAAGTCTCCCATCGGCATGAGCTGCACCACCTTCCATCACTTTTGTAACATAAATACCATTGTCGCCAGGTATATGTTGATTACCAATACCACCAGCAATTGAAAAACCCAGCCCTTTTGTACCCTTGACTAGTTCAATTTCAATTATTTTCGGTGGTGGAGGACCACGTTTACGCTTTACATTTAATTTAACCTTATCACCAGCACTTTTTAATGCTTCAACTGCTGTAGCGTGTGACACATCAACAACATTAACATCATTTACGGCACAAATAATATCATTTATCTGTAAACGACCATCTGCATATGCAGCACCACCCGGAATTACTTTTGTAATATAAATTGATGTATCACAACCAATATGAGGATTATCTGTTCCACCGGCAATAGAAAATCCTAGTCCTGTGATTCCTCGAACCAATTGAATCTCTTCATATTGCCACATGTCATCACCGTTTATCTACGAATTAATGCATTTTTTTTTAACAAACTGAATTTAAAATTTAAAACAAATTAAATACTTACGTGCTTTGCATCAGATGACGCCTATATATTTTCAGAAAAAAATCATGAAAAGAGAGAGAGCAAATTAAAAATATTAAGTTATTAAATAGTTTTTAACAAAAAAAACTGTTAATTTTTAATACATTTTAACTACCATTGAACAACTTAGTTTTGAATAAAAATTTACAATTTTATAATAGGTCTTAAGTAAATATGTAGAAAAGTAAAGAAACCCCTTTAATTTACTAATGAGAAATGAAAAACAAAATTATTTTTTCTTTAAAAAGAAAATTGTGATAAAATTAATAAATAATCACTGATTTATTCTGTTCCATTCCACCAACAAATAAACACTGAAAAGATCAAATTTTGTCTTAATACCAAAAATATGTTCTTAAATTCTAAAAAAGAAACATAAGCCAATGTAAGAATGTAATATTTATGTATTTTGGTGTCCTCGAAACTATTTGTTATCGTCTCTATTTTAAATTTAACAATATAGTAATTAAATTAATGTGTGATTGGTATATTGCATTATAAATGTAAAGAGGTAACGCGAAAAGTTACAATAATAAATGAAATCTTTCCAAATCACTTAGCGAAATCTGGTAACATAATAAAATTTAGGAAAATTTCAATTCTATTAAAATAATCATCATTGTTGTAGTAAAACAAGAAGAGATTTGATTTAAAATAATAGTTTAAACATAAAAAAATTTTAATAAATGATAGCTTAGAATGTCAAAATTCAGTTAATAGAAAATTAATAAATAAAAAATTTTAAATTTAAAATTAGTAAGTCGAAAGAAATATGATAAGACATGATTTTAATGATAATCGTCAAATTTTTTTCCAGAATATAACTTAATAATTAATATGATTTCAGTATTAGTTACTTTCAATTTCCTACTAATTATTTTTTCTACATGAAGATTATACAAGAACTCCATTTCAAAAATTTAAACCTGCGACCCCGAACATATATAATTTTGTAATCAAATAAAAAAGAAGCATTACCGTATCTAAATTAAACAATGATGACACTTTTTTTAAAAATCCTCCGCTCTCTTGTTGCTTTTTCTTTTTACGTGTCGTCATATTTTTGTTATTTACTGTTGCTCCTATTTTTCACGATTGTTAAAATACCCTCTTTTATAAAATTTGTTTTTTATACAATTATTTTCCTTATATATGATAAAAAAAATATTTATTTGAATAGTTTAATTTCTTCTTCGCTTCTTTGCTGCTATGTTTAACTATCTCGTTATAAAAAAAAAGTTTATTGTAGTCAATTAATTCATTATTTTTCTTTTATATCACTGAAACGATCTGTTAATTATTTGAATTTGTTGTCATATTTTTCTAAATAGAAATGTTGCTTTTCTTTTCTTGCTTGTTGATGATGATGATGTCTAAATCTCGTTGAATATTTCCGTCTCTTAATTAATGTGTAAATCAAAATCATGGCTTATGAAATTTTTGTTTTGATGTATTTTTACTTGTTTTTACTCCAACAAATTCCATGTTTTATCATCGTGTTCTTAGTTTAATCTTGTTATTATTATTAATAGTTTATTTTTTAACTTATTGAAGCAATTTTAATATTTTATCATTATAATTAAAATCTAGAAACATATTTTTTCACATTTCGAATGTGATGTTTGAAGGCACATTTTCTATTTGATTTCTAAAAAATAAAACTTCTCTTATCAAAATTAAAAAAAAAAACGCTTGCAAAACTGAAAACGACTTTCATATATTCATCAATTTAAAGAAATTTCACACATTAGAATTTTAATTTAAATTAAAAGAATATTTTCTGTTTTACTGTAAGACGATTGAGTCAATTATCATAACACACAATTTGTTATAATCACACACATGACTTCGTCTAGAATAAGGTGACAGTACATCAAGCTTTCTATTCATCTTGGATTTATTTCGCTGGTTAAAATGAAAGATGGCTCACTTTATCTAAATTATTAAGAATTTTTTAATATATCCTAATGGGTAGGATATGCAAAGATTATATTTTATAAAAAAAAACAGAAAGACTGTTAATATGAAATTAGAAATATCGTCACGTAAAATTTAACAATTGATTTTTTTTTGTTATTTTTCACTGTATATGCAAATAAACGATTAATGCAAGGTATTTTTTTATTATTGTAATATGCACTAAAAAAATTAAATGAAAAATTTATGATTTTAATTTATGAAGAGTAGGATTTCAATTAAAAAAGGATCCAGCCTGAGAAATAGAGAAAAAAAATAAAATTTGGATAAAGTTTAATATAGGGATTATTATTAGTTGAAATTGAAGCTTTGTGGTAGGAGAGGAAAGGTGAGTAAATAAAATAAAGTGATTAACCAATAGTGAAGAAAAGAAATGAGAATAATTTTTTGAAATAGAAATATTGGTGCCGATAGAAAAAAAGTGCCATATTTTTATTTTTATTGTGAGTAATTGAAAAATGGAAATAAGCAAATTTATATTTATTAACATTTTTTTACACGGTTCCAACAAATATCTAAATTAGTGTGAGAAATTTTCTCTTCTTAAAAAATAACCTCGAACATAGTAGAGTTCACAGTTTTGCTCAAAACTTTACATCAAATTTCAATCAAAACATTTTTTTATATGCTTTACATTATTTATTATATTTTTATTTAAAATTTTTATATGCACTTCTTTTTGATGCAAATAACGTTTTGTACTTGTTAAATTTGTGTTTTTGACTCATCCAATTAAAATACAATGCAATTTGAATTTTAATTTACTGATAAGTTTACTATTTTTATATGAATGAGTGACTGATAATTTCACAAAAGCTATTGAAACCTTCTATTATGTATACAAGTGATAGATATTCCATACTAATAATAAAACGGTGAAACGTATGTTTGTTTTTGCTCCTACAAAACTTCTGTTCTGCCACTTGTTGAAAGATACATTACAAATTAAAATAGAAAAAATGTAGTTTTCTTCTATGTAAAGGTAATTTTAAGTGATTTTTCCATAAAATAAATAGAATACAGCCAAAAATGACATTTGAATTTGTATTTAGTCACATATATGTATTCGCACTATTAGTAGAGTTAAGAAATAAAAATCATTGTTTTTAAAATTCTGTTGTCAATGGTAACTCCTTAAAATAGTTGTGACCTATTTTAAAAGTAACTTCCGTTTCAAAAAAACTTTAAATCGAGGAAAACCATTGGAATTTTGAATATTTGTGTTCAAATAATTCTGCAATTAATAGGATCAAACTTTATGAGATGAAATGCAATACGCTTCAACTTTCATACCACGTCAAAAACACCGGCTCCCGTTCGTTATATTTTAAACTAACTTCACCATGATATGTCATTGCTAGGACCAAAGATCCTGGTCAAAAATATACTTTTTTTTTCATGAACTAACTCCCATTGAAATGCATTATAAAATTAATGATAATCGTTCATAGGATAGAACAACTCCAATTTAGAATTAGAATGAAATTTGCATTTTGTACTACAAAAATAATTTTATTTTGTGAACATTTGATTAGAATCACTATTAATTTTCTAATGAAAATGAAAAATGCTATTATTCAATCCAGTTATGAATGAAAACTTATCTCTTTTGATATTTACTTCAGATATTAATTGAAAGAAATTTAAATAAAAAAACTTATTTTGTTTTCAAAAATGACACAAATTTTACTCAATTTTTATTTCTTAAATATTTTTTGATTGTGTTTTTACTTTTTACTCTCTTTTAAAATAAAATTGAATGAAACACTTTCACAAAACATTTGTTATATTTGTTTTATTTCAACTGATGAGATCAATTTTTATTTTTAATTCTGTTTAATTTGAGTTTTTTTTATATTTTTTAAATAGTGAATATCAAGGAATGGCACTGATCTAGTCAAATATGTTATGCATTAATCTATTTATAGAATATTTTTGTATTATTTGTAGACACACATAAAAAATATTTCTCTGGATATATTTCATCACAAGTTCTATAATTCCTAATCTTTTTTGGTTAGATTTTTTTTTGTAACTTTAAATTATAGGGAATAAATTATATTTTAGGCGTTTTCTTTCATTTAGTCGGTGCATATGTACGTACATATTTTTTTAAGGTGTATTATTTGTAACTATTTTACAATTGTACTACGTGTGTGTGTGTTATATGTTTAAGTAAACTATAAAATATATTTTAATAGAGAAACTTGATGTGCTATCACATAGAAGCATAGTCACTGTAAAATTGTTATTTTAATCACAATGTTTTTACACAAAATTTACATTGATTTTTGGTAGTTAATTTAGATTCTTCAATTATCAACACTTTAATTCACCATTTATACCGAACAAAAATTTATTTTTTTTTGTAATTATTAAGGTAATGTTACTTAAAACAAACAGGGACGTTGTCAAGTGTAAACTAGACGTAATCATAACTCTGACTGAACTACAAAAAGTATTGTATTGGATTTGTCCGGATGAGAGACATTGTATCAAGCAAATTTTATGAATGAAAATTCACGACTATTGATAAAATGTATAAGAAAACTGGTATAAGATTGAATGTAAAGTACACTTTTCTAACAGATTCAAAAATTGAAAATATAATAAATAAAAAAATTACTTATTTTAAGTTTAAGAAGCAGAATATTTGTATTTAGCTCATTTTTGTATTAAGCCGCCGTATACGAGTCGTAACAGCTCTTGATTCATACACACATACACTCAAAATACATTAAGATTCATTCATTCATTCTTCCACATACAATACAAACCAAAACATTTACAATTCTACTGAAAAAGAGGAGAGCGAACAATTGTGTTTTTTTATTGAATGAAAAGAGAAAAGAATATAACTTGTTGAATGTATTTAAATTTTATGTGAATACATGAATTTAAAAGTGTTGAGAAATTTATACCTGTAAATGGGGAACTTTTACTGTTTTTTTAAAACTTTCAAAAACAAAACCAAAAGGATCTTAGCTGTTTATATGAACGTGTATCTCTTTAATAACATCAAGAGAAGATGTCTCTGTTTTCCGGAATTGAATAAAATTATAGAATTCTCTGATTTCATTTATTCTTTTTAAATGCAATTACAATTTAAAATTAAAAACAATCAAATTGTAGAATGGGGTGATATTATCAGAAACAGGAGACTGAGAAGACCTTTTCCAACTAAATTCTGTCAATGTATTATTTATTTTTTTTTTGTTTTGTTCAATTATTATTGTGTAGTTATTCATCTCATACACCTACTGTTACTGTTAGTAAAATCTTTACAATTTTCCGATGCAATTTTCTTTATAATTCAAAACTAAAGAAATTCATTTATTCACAATTCGAAATACACAATTTTTAAACTAGTAAAAAATAATTATAATGCGATATAGAATGTTTGGATAAAAGTACTAGCAGATGAAAGTTTGACATTCTCGTTTATGTACAAACTTTTTGTAGTTTACCTAAAACTTGCTTTCCCGGTAAAGAAAATTTTCGAAGTAAGACATGATGTATGTTTTATGTTTTGTTGTATGTTTAGTGAAAATCGTGCCACCTGCAAATTATTCCCAACCATAATTTTTACATGATATTGTTTCATTCTCTTATTTCATATTTGTTTTTTTTTTTTTATAAGTTAATGTAATATTTTTATTAAAATTAAATGTGATAAAAATAGTTGAATATTTATTTGTGTTGAAATAGCATGGATGCATTTTATGCGTGTTTATTAATGGATAATCCTTTAAATAGTTGTAAAAACAAAGAATTTTTATTTACAGAGCCGAATTAAAGCTAGATCGAATGTTTGTGGTAATAGCAGAAAATATTTTACTGACCTTGGGTGGCTTTGGAGATGCTGGCTTCAAGGCTCGTTTTTCAGTAACTGGAGTTTCTAATTTATTGCTGGCCTCACTGGCGGCACGACTAGCTTCTGATTTTTCGTCTTCGTGATGGAATTTTTGAGTCTGAAATGAAATACATTAAAAAAGTTAATTGGCTTCAGCTTTGGGTATTGATATCTTAATGTTTAAAAATCTTCTTCACTTATTCTGTTATTATAAATTTAATTTCTGTTTACATTTTTTTTTGCAATTTAAATTTTAGCTAAAAAACCTTCATACATGACAATAACAGCACGACAAAGCGTTTGTTCTGCTCGTTTGACTATCGGTTGGTGAATTTTGCGATGGTGAACAATTATTTTGATGATTATTGTAATAAAATTTATTATGATGACGGTCTTTTTCGGTTTTATGTGATGAAGGATTTTTAGGTGGTCTAAGGCGCCTTAAATTTGGCGCATAATTAGAAAAACGACGTCTTGAATGACGAACTATTGAAACCCAATCAATCATTTGAGGTATGTTTTTTTTGTAAATATTTTATAAAAATATAATGTTATTTTCACTACAGTTTTTTTTCCAATATATTTAGGCCTGATAATTATTGTAACTTTTTTATTCATCTGGTTTTTGAATAAGTTAATTTGATGAAGCTCATTTTAAGTTATTGTTAGAATCGTTAATAAATTAATTCAATTGTTTAATTTTCGTTGAATATTTTCACGATATTTTGTATCTACAAACTATTTCTTCAATACAAAAGTACCAATATTTTATTTAATTTTTTTATATGTAAGTCCGCACAAATGTTATCATTTTCATTGTTATTTGTCCCTGCTTTTCCTTTTTCTTTTCTTGAATTCTTTCTTCATCAAGTATTTTCACTGTGTGTAAAGAATATTTTTGAATTTGAATCATATTATCTTATTTTTTATCTATATTTCTTATCATAGTACGTCAAGAACAGAATTTTCATTTTTTTTTTTTTTATTCAAAGAAATGTTATTCGTAAAAGGAAAGTAATTTTTTAAGAAAATGTTTGCGAAAGACATTATCCTTTTTTTGATATCATTGTTCTTCGATGTATCATTCAGTAAAGTATAGCTTTCGAATACAACAATCTTAAAAAGTTAATTTTATTCAAAATCACACTTTTGTCAAAAGCTTTCTTTTGACTCACAGTTAATGTCCAAAATCAATATTTTTTATTATTTGAAAAAAAAAATCCTTGAAAGTAAATTAGAACTTTTTTTTGTTAAAGCACAACAATCGCACAGTAAGAGATTTTAGTTCTTATAATTTTACACTAAATTCAAGTGATACCCTTGATAATGTTAATGATTATTATTAACTAATGATACTAAAATTAACTAAAAATTTCGTGTTCGTTACACATAAAATTGATAATACAAAACATTTAATAGTATTTTATCACGTGACATTTTGGGTTTAATTTAATTAGCACCGTATCATTTTACTTATTTGATGGAGTTCACATTGTATCCAAATATGATGGAAAATTTGAATTGAAAAATAAAACAAAGTCTTACAAGAAAATAGTTTAATTACGGATAACAACTAGAAAATTTTCTTATGTTTTATGAACAAACTTTTAGAAAATAAGATCTTTGTGACAGCTTCTCTTTTATTTTCAAAAAATATAAGAAAACAAATGATTTAGTCATCTTAAACAATTTGTCAACTAAAGATGAAGAAAAAAGCTAATTAATAGAATTCACATGTTACAAAATAAAATATTTCTCTATTAAGGTAAACAGTTTACACTTAACCTATGAAACTAATAATAAAAGCGCAAAATCCCCGCACAAGAAAATTGACTAGATGTTTTCAAAACATTTCTCAAACTCGTAAAATAAATTTAAAAAAATTTTACGAAAGAATGAATTAACATTTTCAATGAGTGGCCATAAAATGAATCAACTTGTAAAATTGCTCATGCGCTGGAAGACCTCGTTGATTGAGCATAGTGAAATGTGTGTGTAGTCTGGTGTTCATTCATCACAAAACAACTAGATATTCACAAAGAAACAAAAACAGACTCGTTTTTATTTTCCTTAAAGAATTTGTAATGATTATTATTATTATTACTTTAAAAAAATCTGTTTATGTGAACTCACTTCAAGAAAACCTATTAAATAAAAATAAACGTTAACGTGTTCACTTGTGTCTATGAGTGTGTTCTTTCTTTTTTTTACTTTCGTTTTTATGAGTTTTTCATTTGAAAATAAATTTATCTTTCACTCAAAAGATAAAAAAATATATCTTATATATATAATGAAGCAAATGATTTTTTTCCTAAAAATGTAACCAAATTTTGTTTTATATTTGCCAATTAAACTTTTTGCTTGAAATATAATATTAAAAAATTGTATATCATAGTTCTACACACAATAAATAATTATAACAGTAAACTTGTACGCTTAATATTTTTGTGTTTTTCTACGACATTCACACAAATTACTGGGATAGGACATATTATAAAAACTTTGAAGTGTTGTTAATTTGTAAGATGAAGTTTTTCTTCTTTTATTATAGAAAATTAAAAAGATAATGGAGAATCGAAATTGATTGTGTTTGAAATATATCTAAAATATAATATACGAATTAAAAAATGGAGCCGCCTTGTTACTTTCAATTTATCTACAAATATGTTGTTGTCTTTTCTTTGATATTCTCATTTGTTTTTTTGTATCGAAATATAAAAACTACAAAATTAGGTTAAATGACCGAACTTTTTATTTTTGCTATTAAACGTATTTTTTTCTTACATGCCATACGACCTATTAGTATAAATTTAATTAGTAAATGACACCTACATTTTTTTCTAATCATCTAATTTTAGTCTTTTTTTGTTTAACGCGTGAATTAAAAATATTATATTTTATTCTAAATAGCAAAGACTTGTATTTTCTCTTGTTTTATTAAACTTTATTCTATACTTGTCAAAATAAGTTTCAAACTTCTGTCAAGAATTTGTTGAGGAAAATTTATGACCTTTGTTAACAAATAATACTGCTCTTATTTGTCATCAAAGTTCGGGTCAGTGTGGTGAAAATAAAAGATAAGATAAAAAAATAAGAATTTCTGACTTTTAAGTTTTCCTGCATAAAAAATTATACATGTTCCTGGCTATAATATCTTGATAATCTATACTCTCTTCATAATCTAACGTTCATAATCTAAAAGCAAAAGTTAATTTTTAATAGTATAATCAAATTGTCATCATAAATATTGATTGTTACTTTTATAACTATTATCAATGTACTACACTTATAAAGCTTCATGTATTACTATGATTTTTTTCTCTTTTGTGGCTTCACTTTATTTTCATTTTTACTTTTTATTTGTACACCATTGAAATGTATTTAAATTCTAAACATTTTTTCGGCATCAAAAGCATTTAAATTTCTTTTTCCTTTTTCCAAGCATTTTAAAGATTTACTGCTCAATCATGCATAAATTTTCTCTTTTATCATACAAACTGTTGGTTGGTTCTTTTTTTTCCGGTTTTTTATAAAGAAAAAAATTAGAATTTTCACAGTCCTTGCTCATTCTTCCATTCTCATTCATTTTCATTTGTATAGGTTGAATTTTTTCTTTAAAATTTATCGTTTTTTCCAGTACCAGTAGTTTTAGTATCAAATAAAAAACAGTTAAATAATTGTAATTTTTTGGGTGAGTAAACATAAAATAATTCTATTCGATCCATTAAACATATCACAGAACTAAAACAGTTTTTCACAATATATACAATCAAACATAAAATATAAGAGCACACAAATATTCACTTTTTGTTATACTTTCTTCTTTTTTTTGGTATCATTATTTATCTTTTTTATTTAAATTTCTCTAATCTATGCATAAATATATAGCTCATTATTTATATTATATTGTTTGTATAATATGTCATATTGTGTTAGATTCAAAGTTTTTTTAAAGATGAACAAAAGTTCATCCACTAAGGACATGTAAAACAGGTAAAAATCTTTTATTGTTTGTAAAATTGATATAAGTTATATTATTTTTATGAATAAATAAAATACAACAATAATAACGTTTTATAGATACGACTCATACGAACGCGACTTGTAAACTGAAATGATTAAGGGAAAATGTTCATTCATTTTCATGTTAGAGCTCGAAACGTTGGAATAAATAAATATTGAATGGAAGTGAAATGAAATGAGTGACTTTTTATCTTTTTGTGTGTTATGACTTTGATACATGAGAAATTATTAAATTTATTCATACGTATTTCTATGTTTAAGGAATTCAATTCGAATAAAGGATTTTTTCTGTTTAATGTAAGTTTTTATAACTTAAATATGCCTTACCTAACTTATCTAATAATATTAATTTAAAGTTTTCCTCATGATATTTCATTATTATTTCTATTTTACACGAAGATATTTCATTGTGAAAAACTACAAGTAATGCAATTTAAGCGAAAATGACTGGAAGTGACCCTTTTCCTTTAAATTTCATACTTAATTGATTTAAGCTACTAAAGTGAAATAATAAACAAATCATATGATATTTTAAACATTTATTAATATTTTCGAAATAGTTATAAATATATTAATTTTAATTTGTTTGTAAATTTACAGAGTGAAACATTTTAATAAAAGTTAAGCATTAAATATTAAACCAAAATTTGAAATTAAAACTGGTATAGTTGAGCCATATTTAAGAATTAACAATGAAAGCTGCCTTTTAAAAATGAACAAGTTGTGACCACATTTTTTTCTTGCATTACGAAAAGGACAGTGCTTGTGATTACCAGATCTGTGCACAAAGAAGAGAAAACAAAAATAATAATGAAATATTAAATCAAATTATAATATTTTTTTAATAAAATAAATGAAAGCACGACACACAGAAAATTGTTAAAAAAAAATCAAAAGGGAATAAAGTACTTTGTCAAATTGGTAAGGACGAAGTGCACCAGATCACAAGCAATGCTTATTTTCGTACAAAAGACTTTTTACACATATGATAAAAATCTTAAATGTTTTTGAAAAAATCAATCGCTCACAATATTTTATGAGCTTGATCTCAAAACTTTTTAATGTTTATAGTCTTTAAAGGTTTTTCTATCTTACACGTTCTATTACAGCAGCTACTGAAAGACATTGATCAATAAATTAACAGTGCAAAAATCTAAAAGAGTATACATTTCAATTAACTTTTATTTTAAACAGCATCTTGTGGAGTTGTATGCCAGGTAATTCGTAAAATATGACATATTTTTGTTTTTTTTTGCAATGATGTATGTCTTATTATATTTTGTTTGTTTCAATTCTTGAGAGACTCAAACCATACCGAAACACAATGATATTTCATATTCAATGCACGTGTAAATTTAGATATAATATGAATTCTAAGAAGATACATGAAAAAAATCAACCTGTCTTACATCATTCACTTTCTTTTTGCTTTTAAAAAAAGTAAATATCTACTACATCTGTATTTTTATAATAATTTATATTGTATGAATACACAATCTTGGTGTTCTTTTTTGGAATTTAATTGTTATCAAAAATACTATTAGTTTTTTCATTAGTAAGCTTTAACCAAAATTATATTATTTTGTTAAATGTTTGGAAAATTCAGTTAAGCTATTAACAAAGAAATAACCCATGTCAGTGTCCCTTCCAAAAATTATATTTACCTCTACAATTTACAATTCTAATTGGTTGTTTTGGTCACATAAAATGTTTTAATTTTTAATTTAATTTTCTTTTAATAAAAAATTAAACCTAATTTTTTCAATTTATAGTATTAAATTATTGGTTTTTCTTGTATGAGTATCATTGAGTTCGTAATTTTCGGTAAACACCAATCTGGATTGTTATACCCTTATTCTTAGTATCCCTTTGTTACATTTTAAAAAGATAAGCCGATTTTCTTTATCATATTTCACTATAATGATAAAACATCATTTGTTCAAATATTATTTTGTTTAAGAAATCTAATATTGATATTTATACTGAATGATGACATTGTGGATGGATGATGATGATGCTAATATGGTATTTTTGAAACTGCGTTCGATTTCTGGCTTGTATGTTCGTAACATAACATTGAAAAAATTTCGGGATGCTTAGTTGTGTTCCAGTTACATTAATAAATTGAAGCGATTGAATAAACCTTTACTTCTTAAATAATGTACACTAAAAACTTTACATGAAAAAAATACGATGAAATTGTTTCTACATTCCTCAATTTTCCCTTAGTTATTGTGTTTAACTATTGAGACATTTGTGTTCTTCAATAATATTAAAAGCTGTTGAATTAATTGAAAAAAGTTTCAACTGTTGAAAGAACTGTCAAAATTTATGTAGGCGTATACGTGTTTCATTTCAATTCAGTTTCAACCAATTAAACTGCGTTTTCGCTGTTGAAACTATTGAATTCTCGTTGAAAGTCAAGTTAAAGTATTTCAAATATCATTTCTAAATTTATTTGATAACTTAATTCAAAATAAATAGATAGTTTTACTTATATTTCATAAATAATACATATTTTTTCTTTTAAACTGAAAAAATAAAAAAAATACTAAATAACTATTTCACGAGAATTAAATGACGCACTCATTAAATAAAGATTTAATCAGTTTTATTTCAACAACTTTTACCTATTATTGAGGAACACAATTAAAATACAAATAAAATACTTTATAACGTTAAAAATAGACTGAACAATGTGATAAATTGAAAAATACATGTACATTACAAATAAAATCTTCTTTATTTTCACTTCAAGATGTACATAATTATATGTGAAAGAAAAAAGTTTTATTAAGAAAATCACGAATCATCTTATTATATCAATAAATTAAAATAATAGTTCTCATATCGTAATAGTTTAACCACCAAAAATTTTTTGCGAATTATAATAAAGAATCTCAAAACTTGTTCGATCTAGCATATTTTTAAATATTATGATTTATGCTAATCAAATAAAGCGATGTTTTTATAAAGGATTCTTCATGAATAAAAATGTTAATTCTTACTTCAATTAAAGTCACTTACCTGGGCCTGTTGAACTTCCCTTATTAAGGCTTCATGTTGTTGTTGTAATTGGATTGCTTGCTGCTCTTGCAAATTATACAATGCTTGTGTCAGGGGTAGGTTACTAGAGACTCGGTTATTATCATTGGCCTTTTATTAACATTGATCATTATTTTTTTAAATTGTATTAATGGAGAAAAAAATAGCACAAAATAGTAGAAAATATTAGTAAAGCGCGAATAAGAGTTAAAGGAAAGCTTAAAATGTTAATGAAATCTCAGTTTCAAGTGGGGTCGTTAAAAAATTTCAAACGAAAACAATATATTAAAAATATCTTGAGATGAATTAAATTTTACTTACATCTGTACATTTAACCGTTTCTTGCTCCCATTTGCTTGCAATTAAAAGCGTTTCTGTTGTCTTCTGTTGAATAGATTTTGAGTCATCCAAAAGTGTTAATTCATAGAATTCTTGAATATCTGTAATGCACAGAAAATTAAATAATATGATTAACAGTCTTTTATTTTAAACAACAAACACTATTTGAAAAAAAAAAATATTTTTTGAAACATTTAAAATATTTGTATGATCATGACATGTTTATTGTAAATAAACAATTATTGGTTCTACGAATAAATTTTTATATTCGATTGCCTGCTAAAGATATGAAGAATCATTTCTTAAATCAAGAAAGAAAATCGTTCAAACACCAACCAAATGTCTCAGTCAAATTATTCCACATTTCATTTCATTTCTTCATATTTTTTTTCATTTTCTGTAAATTGACATTTGCGCGCCATGCAAAACTAAGTTAACATAAACAAAAAAAATTACATGAGATGAAAAAATATATTTATTTGAACATTTAAAATGGAATCTGGTATAATAAAGAAATTAGATGAGTCAGTGGTAAACAAAATTGCTGCTGGAGAAGTCATTATCAGACCTTCAAATGCATTAAAAGAACTAATAGAAAATTGGTAACTTATTATAATTTTTTTGTCAGAACTTCAATTAATATCTTTTTTAAGTATTGATGCAAAAGCTTCAAGTATTCAGGTTACTATAAGAGGAGGTGGTATACAATTCCTACAAATTCAGGATAATGGCACTGGAATTCGTAAAGAAGATCTGCCCATATTATGTGAACGTTTTACGACTTCTAAACTAAAAACTTTTGAGGATTTGACATCAATTTCAACTTATGGGTTTCGGGGTGAAGCTCTTTCAAGCATCAGTCAAGGTAAATAAATTATCTCTTGAACCAGAATAAAAAAGTTATTTTTTCTTATTTTTTAGTATCATTTTTAAGTGTCACAACAAAAACACGAGATCAACAGTGTGCTTATAAAGTGAGTTATGATTTGGGGAAAATGAAAGATTCACCAAAAGCCTGTGCAGGAAACCAAGGAACAACGATAACAATTGAGAATCTCTTTTATAATCTTCCGAGTCGTCGAAAATCAATCACCAAAGATAAAAGTACAGAAAGTAAACTTTTATCTGATGTAGTAACCAAATATGCAGTGCACAATTCCAAAATAGCATTTTCATTGAAAATTAACGAAAACAAAAATTGTATCAAGACTCAGATTAACAGTACAAAGATTGACGTCATTCGAACACTTTATGGTAATGAAATAGCCCGTGAATTACTTGAGTTTTCATTCGAGGATAAAAATTTGAATTTTAATTGCACTGGATTAATTTCAAAGCCAAATTATTCCATTAAAAAAATGATTATGTTGCTATTTATCAATAATCGTTTGGTGAAATCAGGCCCAATAAAAAAGATGGTCGATGAATTATATGGAATTTATCTTGAAAAAGGTGGGAAACCTTTTGTATATCTGTCATTAGATATTGAGCCACAGAATGTTGACGTTAATATTCATCCAACAAAAAATGAAGTCTGTTTTTTGCATGAAGAGACAATTATCACTAAAATCCGAACTAAATTGGATGAGTTGTTAAAGGGTAAAAGTGTAACAAAAACATATTTATCACAATCGATTTTGCCTGGAGCGTCAAATCCGAATAATACCACAAATGATTCAAGACTTCTTAATAAAACAACAGGAACTAATGTTGATAAGTCGTTTTATCCAAAACAAGTCGTACGAACTGATGCAAATTTACAAAACTTACATAAATTTTTTTCACCATCATCCACTCAGAATTTAAAAACTAATAGACGTGAAAGTACCTCTGTACATGTAGATGATAATATGGGACTAAATATTTCAAATAAAACAAAAAATCAAGTTATAGAACTTCACCAATCATTGGTCCAAACAAAGCCAAGAAAAGTAATAGAATTACCGGGCGTGAAATCTTTAAAAGAAGAAATAGAAAATGCTTGTTCACTTCAGTGGAAAAAAATTTTTGAGCAGTTGGTTTTTGTAGGACATGTAGATCGAGAAAGAGCTTTGATTCAGCATAATACTGAGCTATATTTGTGCGAAACAGAAGCTTTATGGTAAGTTTTGAAAATTATATAAGCAACAGTTTTTTTTCTTTTTTGCAAATACTTTTTATTTAACTTCATCGTTTAATGTAAAAATGAATGCCGATTTTTTTTCCTTTTTGATTTTAATTTCCACTTAACATAGTCAGTTTCTCATTTAATTGAAGTTGGGTCTTAATTAGTTGTGACAATGTAACCACCATTAATAGATCTTTAACATTAGAATTGAACATTTGGGCGAATTGTTCGGTCGTCATATTAGGGACTGAGTAAACCAAATCTAGAATTGATCGTCCAACTGCATTATCTGGTTGCTGTTTTCCTGCTAAAACATCTTCCACATACACTAATATTTGATCCAATAATCCAAGAAGTTTAGTTGAAGCTTCAGAAACTTGTACTAAATCTTGCATCGGGTGTACTTGTCGTTTAAGACTTGCGGTTTTATTTAATCCAATTGTTTTTTGCGCGAGATTGAGTCCAACCACCTCAGGATCATAACATGTTACCTCTACATTTATTGGAGTGAACATACATCCTTGTTTACCATCGGGAATTCCAAGTGGTACGCAAATGTAGGCTTTTAATCCCATTCGACTTCCTTGTAACGATGTATCCAAAGTTAAATGGATTGGATTTTCACATTCTCGAGCATAATATTCGTGAATTACGGATGAGTGATTAGTGACCTCATTTCCAGTGGCCCACCAACCAACAATATTCTCGTTAGAATTAACACGACGATTCAATTCATACAAATCGGAAGCATAACTAAGTTCAGCTTCTACTTGATCAGCGTGCTCCTTATGGGGAACACAAAAACAATTTGTAGCTTCTACTACTCCTTTTTCCACATTTCCCAACAATGTGCCGATTACTCTATGTGAATCAGCATTACGACGTTCATATGCGTCGACTATTTGAAATAAAACCACTGGATGCACACGTAAAGTTAGATTTAATGCCATTTTTACTTTAAAAAAACTGATGATGGTGGCTCCTCAAGAAATTTTACAAAGAGGTTATGCAGACGTCAAATTGATTTTTATTTTATACAAATGCATAACACTTCGCCCTAATAATTTATATCTCAGTTCATTTTTATATTAAATTTAAATTTTTAACCGTTATTTTTTTTTTTTTTGTTTCAGTGAAGAACTATTTTCGCAACAAATCATTTACAACTTGGAAAATTTTGGGACTTTAAATCTGGATCCACCTCTTGACCTGAGAGAATTAATTTTATTGGCACTAAATGAGCATAATATTTCCGAAACTCAACCATCAACTACGGTAGACTTGAAGACTCAAGCAGAACTCATTCAAGTGACACTTTGTACCAAATCACAAATTTTGGAAAAGTTTTTCAACATTATTGTTACTGCATCAGGAGAATTGCTTTCATTACCAAGAATTGTTGAGGGTCATACACCAAATTTTGCATATCTTCCAAATTTCATTCTTAATCTTGCCTTATGTGTGGATTGGGATAACGAAAAACAGTGTTTTGATACATTTTCAAAAGTTGCTGGAAAATTTTATTCCAAAATATCATACAATACTGATGCTAAGCAGTGGAAATGGATAGTTGAACATATTTTATATTCGAATTTAAAGAATTATTTGTTACCTAATAAAATATTGGTGAATTCAGGTGCAATCATAAAATTAACCAGCACTCAAGAATTATATAAAGTATTTGAGCGATGTTAAATATAAGATTCCAGGTTTTAAGTACTTAAAAAATTGTATTGTTTTAAATAGAAATCTGTTAACTATTTTCATCTTAAACTTTGCAAAAATATATCATAAAAAAATATTCAGTTGCTCTCACTAATATCAGATATTTTCTAAATTCAAAATTATAAAACCTTTATCGGGCTAAAAACTCATTTACTTTCGAATAAAATTAAATTAAAAATGGAATTTGAACACATGATACAGTAAGCTAAATAGCTCTGTAGAAACATCTTGCAAAGCATGCGCATTTGAATGACGTCAAATTACACATATCGCCATACATATCTCACATATTTTCATAATAGAGAAAACAGTTTGTAGCGACAGTTCTGTCATATTATTACAGCCAACCATTTTTTATCGCGTTTTGCTAAAGGAGTGGTCAATAATTTGTGGAAAAAGAAATAAAATTCAGCACAAGTAAGTAAACGTTTTATCTAAAATGAAAGAAAAACTATTATTGTTTACGACAATTAAGGAGATTTTACTAAAAGTTGCATAAAATATGTGAAAAAGGATAGAACTTTTTTCCAAAATTTTGTAAAAGAGACTCTTCACATAATTGAGTACAGAAAAATGGAGAAATTTTTGTATGTGTGTTATTTTTCCTTTCTATAAATTATTTTCATATCGTACATAATAATAGAAATATATATTTTATTTAGTTGGGATGTTAAAAAAGAAATAATAAAAATTATAATAAAATAGAATATGTAAAGGAATTATTTTAGTTTTGCTCACATAATATAAATAAAAAAATAATGAATTCAAGTGCAAAGACACACAAAGTTTAAAAGAAAAAGAAAAAAAATAAAGAAGTATGAGTCTGTGTTATTTAAAATATTTTAGTTACTTGAGACCCTGAGATGAGAGTTTGATTGTCACACACCATATAATAATTAAACCGGGAATGATAAATTTGTTTAGATGTTATAATTAGATGTTGTCGTACGCATTCAAAGTATCTTGCCAATTGTTTTAAAGTAAGCTGTGTATTTTTTTTAACTTTTTGTTCTGCAGAAATATGTGATTTGTGCATAAGTGCAAAAAATTCAACAATGTTATAAAAATTCAGACAAGTAAACGGTTAATACTGAAAAAATAAGAAGTGGGTAGAACATTATTTTTTTCGTTTGAATTTAAGCTCGTTATGAAACGTTTTCGATTAGAAATAATAAAAAAGTTTTCAAAGTTTTGACAAACATATGTTTAAAATAATTTGTCTAAAAATAATAAACAAAACTTTAATTTTCATATTATTAGTCATACGATAAAATAAGTGACTAAATAAAAGTTAATAATACATTACTACATTTGGTGAAAAAATCTTTGATATTAAATTTAAGAAATTGGGGAAAGTAACAAATATCTGCATAATTTTTAAATTGTAATTTTGATATTTTTGAATTTTTAAATAGTCGTTTTGTGCTTTTCAAAATGTGTGTCATACTATTTGGTCAATGTTAATCCAATATAATACAAATATAACGTAAAATAAAGACAGAACCAATCAGATTTTCATTTCTAGTAATTTCTCTATAATAAAGTAATCTCAGAACACTTAAAAATTTCTTTCAATATATTAGTCATAATCATTAATTTCTGTTTTTTTTTAATACAAATTAAATTCAATGATCGTCGATGTACTTTCAACTGAATTCAAAACCATAACTCATTGGATTAATCATCTGGTTGTCATGCACTAACAGAAATGGCAGTAAATGTATATTCAACCAATGTTACAACCGATAATTTATCACGGCATGATATGTTGTCGTGGGTGAATGATTGCCTACAATCGCAATTTTCTAAGATAGAGGAGTTATGCACAGGTACGTTATTTATTACTTTTCCAATTTATAAAAAGGGCTTCGGATAATAAAAAATATTTTGGTCATTTTGATTCTTTTCAATGAATTACCAATGATATATTTTTTTTAATATTACGTAGGTGCCGCGTACTGTCAATACATGGATATGTTATTCCCTGGATCAGTGCCGATGAAACGTGTAAAGTTTCGTACAAATTTGGAACATGAATATATACAAAACTTCAAGATATTACAAGCTGCATTTAAAAAGATGAGCGTTGATAAGGTCAGATCATTTATTTCACCTCATTTTGCTTTAATAACTTTGAACACTTTTTTTTTCTTGAGAGTGAATATCCTTCATTCAGACATATGAAATTTTATTATTATTTGCTATAGGTGATCCCCGTTGATAAATTAATTAAAGGCCGATTTCAAGATAATTTTGAGTTTGTACAATGGTTCAAAAAGTTCTTTGATGCTAATTATGATGGACGTAGTTATAATGCTTTAGAAGCCCGGTTTAATATTCCTTTGGGTTCGGCAGCCTTACAAAATGAATTAGGAGTGACCGAACATCAGCACCATCAACAAGTTGTTGCTAAGGCACCTGCTTCACAAAAACCTCAAACGATTTCTCAAAGAAGTTAGTTTATCTCCAAAGTTAAATTTTTCCTTTTTCTCTTTTGTAAAAACCATAATATTTTGCACACAATCACTCATATTTAACTTTTTTACATATCAATATTCACAAAATAGTTCTGAATGAAATTGTTGATTAGCTTTCATGTACATTGTTCGCACAATTTTGATGAATTTTCGTTTTGTTACGTTTTGTAGGTTTGACTATTTCAAATTTTTTTTTGTAAATTTTGTCTGATCATCATTTTTTCATTTAATTTACTGTTTCATTCAAATTTAACGTCTCATTTTCTGTTTATTTTCTTTTGGATTACATGCTTTAAATGCGTTTCTAATTGATCGTTCCTTTAGCATTATATAAAGGCATTAATTCTTCGATTGGAAGAAATCAATGGGAAAACAACTAATAATGTGTTTCAAAATAACTGAATTAATATTGAACTTATAATATTAATTATAATAATAAACTAGGCTCTCTGAGTGACGAGATTTAGGGATCTAGCTTATTTCATTTGTGTTTTATTTAATTCATCTTTTTTTTTAATTTTAATAAAAATAATTTCTTTTTATAGATAATTCCAATTGACAAACTAATCAAAGGTCGTTTTCAAGATAATTTTGAATTTTTGCAATGGTTTAAAAAATTCTTTGATGCCAATTATGATGGTCGCGAATATGACTCTTTGGCTGCACGTGAAGGAGTCCCAATGGGCTTCGGTGCTGGTAGTGGCAATGTATCAGCACACGGTGCAGCCAAAGGAAATGGATTTGCATCGCATGGTTTATCACATGGTGTTGCTCGTAAAACACCATTGGCTACATCATCATCACGCGAAAAAATTCGTCCGAGTAGGTTTCAGTATTTTTTTTTCTGTCATTTTTTTATTAAAATTAAGACAGTGTAACGAAAATTCATAAAAAACTTTTCTTTTAAACTTTTGTCAAAATTAATTTATAAATGAGATGATGAAAGATTTTTGTTACACTGCGTTCATTCTTATAAGTTTTTAAAAAATCATTGTATCATTTGTATTATATTTGATTAAAGCTAATTATTTTTTTCGTATTTTCTAATTAATTATTCATTTGTACATTTATTTGAAATTAAAAAATCAATGACTACAAAATTAAAGTAGTAGTTAATAATTTGGATAAAACCGTTAGACCAGAAACGTGTATTTCCGTTGCACCCATTTTTGACGTTAAAAATTTTATAACTATTCAATATTGTTACCGTGATTGTTACGTAAAATAATTATTGTTTTGTTTTTTTTTTTATTATTATTTTTGGCTGCATGTTTAATAGTACAAATGTTTTGGTATATGTAAAAACGTAACTTTCCAATAATCAATCGATAATTTTTCATGTTTGTTTATATTTTATTTTTTTTGTCTAAATAAAATTATCACCATTATATCATATTCTAATATTTTTATTGGGATTTAATATTAAAACAATATCATTTTATCATACAGCACAGTGCATCAAGAAACTGATTAAAGTATATATTCTTATAAATATATGTATGAACTGAAAACGATCAAAAAATCACTAATTTATTTTATTTTTAATTAATGAATGTTAACCAGAGTTACTTTATTCTTTTTTTGCACTAAAATAAGCTTATAGGAATTAAAAATTATTTTTTTTTTTAATTTCATATTAATCGCATTTCATGTTTTCCAAATAGCGACTAAAATTGCTCCAGTTCGACCAACACCGTCGTCACGACCTGCTGCGACGAATAAAACACAATCTAATGTAGTCAATCATCAAATTGAAGAATTAACGACTCAGGTTAGTCTTCTTCTAGCTTAAAAATTTTACATAATTATGCAAAATTTCCAAGACATCAATGAAATAAAAATTAATATAATTATTGTTTTTTATTATCATATAAGATGATGGACATGAGATTAAGTTTAGAGGGATTGGAAAAGGAACGTGACTTCTATTTCAGTAAATTACGTGACATTGAAATACTGTAAGTACAAACTCCTCGTAAGATATTATTGATGTGTTTCATAATAATGGCTTTCATGTTCAATAGATGTCAAGAAGGAGAAGAAGCCAATACAGAATTAGTCCAGAAAATTTTAGATATTTTATATGCAACTGAGGTAAATTTATCTCAAATTTCTTAATAATTTGACAATAAATTTAATTTTTTTTTAAAGGATGGCTTTGCTCCTCCTGATGAAGTGGCTCCGGAAGAGGAAGAATATTAAATGAAAACCCAAAATAAAAATGTGTTATTTAAAAAAAAATTTACCAGTTTATCAAAAATAAACAGTTACAATGAGTGAATGAAATAAATATGGCTAGTTACTATCTCTGTTAATCATAATAAATTAATATTGAAAAAAATATCCCATCCAATTTTTAAATTGATATGGAATCGTACTAAGGAATCATCAACTTGATTTTTATAAAAAGGAAAAATAAGAATGATTTGATTAGCGATTAAATTATAAAAATGAACAAATTTTATTCAGAACCCTAATTATTATTACGATAGTTTTAAAAACCTTAATTGACTTAAACAATATTAGTGTTAAGGACATATATTTGTATTTGAATTGCTCATATTTATATTTGACACTCGAAATATTATTGTTGTTGTCTTCACTCATTCAACTTTGAATCGCTTTCGTAAAATTTGAAGAAAAATATAAAATAATATCAGCTTATAAGTTTTTTTTTGTAATACTATGTAAATTAACAATTATGGATTTTGTTTTGAAAATTTAAATAAACGCTGCCTTCATTGTTGCATATAAATTGTAATTATTATTATAAAATAAATATGTAATGAGAGAGTAAAGAAAAATAAAAAGATTGATATTTAAATTATATTGTATATTTTTAAAGGAAAAATTAGCAGGTTATTAAAAAATCTAGGGTTACGACTCAATTGGAAGTAAGGAAACTTATTAAAATTTTTCAAAATGTATTATTGACAAATTTAAATGTAGTCGTGCCTGTGGTCGGCCTTAAAAAGTCGCATTGTCAGACATAAAAAAACAATTCCTTAAAAAAATTATTTTTATTCATAGAAAATATTTTAGAGTTGTTGATTTAGAGGTGGAAACGGTATCTGTTTTGAAACTACTAATTTGTTATGTTGATGTGAAATATATCCTTTAATACGACCTTCATAAATTAGATTTGCAACAATACAGTGTGTTTCATCCATCGAGATATCTTCTATTCCAACAAATTTTAGCGCGACCATGAAATTATTCATATCGATCTGATGTGTTTTGACAATGCTATAAACTCTCTTGAATAAATTTCGATATGCAATTGTTTTGAGTTTTTCCACAATAAGATAAATTCCTGAGTCAATGAAGAATCGCTCATGCTTTTCAATAACTTCATCAAGTTTTCTAACATTGCCTTGTTTAAAAGCTTGAACAAGATCAAAAAACTGCTGAACGTTATATTCTAGTAGTGTTTGTTGTTTTGGCATTATTCCTAGGAGCATTTTGACAGGAATTAGATAAATCAAAATTTGTCGTTTATTTTTTCTGGATTTTTTTGGACAGTTTCGGAAGGCAAACGAAAGAAATTCGTCTGCTGCTTTATAATCTGAATCAAACATTGCCTTTCTTCCAACAAAATAATTGTACGTAACACGTTCAGACAATGGAAAACGATCTTTAAAAATCGAACTATCAATTGCTCTAATCAAAGGTTTACATAAATGTAGTTTATTGATACGAAAGTAAACCTTGAACAACTGATTAACTAAATTTAACATTCCATGTCGTTTAGTATCGTCCTCTGAACTTCTACTATCAGCTGCACAAACGCGAAAACAAGCCATTAGACATTCCGCTGCCTTTTCTAAAATCTCTCCAGGTTTTTCACCGCCACCTTCTTTCTCACATTTAAGCGCCAATAATCTTAGATCTAAACAAACAACATACATTATTGGAAGTGGCCAATTTTGATCCTTGCACGCTTGCAATAACTTAACAACTGACATTACACAAGCTGACTGATATTTATATGCCTCATTATAATTAGGTTGATTGAGTGAGAGATAAAACAAGACTTTTATGTGGTTGGATACAATTTCGGCTAAAGGATCTTCCATCTGACGTTCTACTGCTGACTCGGGATTCTCAATGTATAAATTTCGGTTTTCAGCGTGGACATCATGAAGAGACAAAAGACGACCGATGCGTTCCCCATTGTAATTTTCCCAAACACGAAGAATTTGTTGTAAATAATGATAAAGACTCATTTTAGTGCTGTATATAAAACAAATGCCGGTAAATATTGTGCTTGAAAAAAGTTACAATTTTCCACTTTTTGGAAATTAAAAAAAGTTGAATTTAATAGAACTGTTACTATATTTTTAAGTTATTATCTTTCTACTTTTAAAAATTTAATGTTTTGTTTTCCATACTGACAAGATTCCAAGCAAATTTTTAATTCAGTCAAAAATTTTCTTGTCTTTATGTTTCAATTCCCTGTCATTTGTATATTGACATGTATTCGAAATTTCGCACATGTGCACAAACGATTTCATTTGAAAAACAGGGACGTTGACTTTGCGTTGACAATTTGTGAATACAACCAGCAAAGACTCTTTTAAATAACATAAGTTATAATTTATAACTAAATTCTCAGATATTTAAGACATTAAATTATAACTAGGACCACAAGTAGACTTTTTAAGTACAGTTCTGTCTAATTAGAGGTTTAATTAAATTATGAAAGTAGTCCAATTGAAAATATGGTTATACTACATATTTTATCGTTTTTAAAATGTCTATTTTTAGGATCAACGAATTCAATGACGTAATATTGATGATAAAATTTTTCTATTTCACTGAACAATGAAGCATACACTTACACAAAATCAACCTTTTGAGTATTTTCACATCATCAATTAATTTTCACATAGACACCAATACGTGATTCAAAACACACAGTATTTTCAATATGAAGAGTAACAAAGAACGAAGGATGATAAATTTTCTGTAATCATTTTCAGTGATAGTTTATCTTTTTCCAAACATGAACTGACTCTTTTCTTCATGGTATTAAAAATAAATTGACACTGAAAAGTATTTCAGTAAATATATAAGAATATATATTAATCAGAAAATAGGCAATATTAGGTTTAAGGCCACAGAAATATTTAATTATAAGAAAAATTAAAGATTTTTTTCTTGTACAAATTAAATTGTTAATTACTTACCTAAAAGTGCTTGAAAAAGTCGTGATTTGAAGATCCTGATGACACGTTCAATGGCTGTGCGTAGTGCACGATCATCAGCTGACTCTAAGCGATTGTGATAATCTTCTAGTAATTCTAGGGCACGATGTGCTTCTGTAAGAAAAAAACGAATAACAAAATGTTAGAAAAGTTTAAAAAAATCATATAAACATTATGTGGTTGATCTGATTTGTCTTTTGAAAGAACGCTTGTCACCATTATAATAATAGTTATTATACATCTTCATCAATGTTTTAAAACAGTTAAAAGTCTGAATAAATTTATATCTGAATATTGATTTATCAAATGATTAAACTAATGAAATAATAATATTGAAGGTTATTTTTTCGTTCAAATGCAATAAAAATTATACAAAACATCTTAATCCTATAGAACCCGCAGATGTTTTGCTGGTTGAAAAACAGCTACAATTTTAATTTTTTTCTTATACTTAACTACAAACAAATAAATGTATTGAGGTTTTTCTTAAAATAAATTATAATTACTTTCAATTTCCATTGCGTCAATTTCTCGATCGTTAAAAGTTGCAAAATTGGCGAAAATAATATTAGAACAACATTGTGTTTCAACAGTATTTGCACTTCGAAATGAATAAACACATTTGTAGATAACGGTTGGAGCAGGCGGCTCAAAAATTGAAGTTTTCTTAGTACGAGAGATTTTTCTTGATCTCTCTTTTATCTCTTCAATATCTGGCTTTTTCGTTAAAGTTTCTAAATTATCATGAATAATTGGAGATTTTTGATTTGAGTCTACTAAATCATCATTGTAGTCCAAATTAAAAATGTCTATACTTTTCATCATTGGCTGAGTAGGTGGATTAGGTGTACTAATTTTACGTACTCTACTTTTAGCTGGATCTGGAACAGGACCATAAACTACCGGAGATGGTGTTGAGTATAATAGTGATTCATAGGATCTTGTTTGACGTGTTCGTGGTAGAGGCAGATCTTGGTGATGTTTTACACGATCGTATAGTTTATACCAAGTTTTTTGGGGATCAAATTTTGTTGATGTACTTTCCATATCTCTTTCATCCTCGGAAGAGATAGGAGTATCAAATTTTTTAATTGGAAGCTCGGTAAATATTGGTGATAATGGTGGCTGTATTGAACTAGTTGAATCATAATTTTCAATTTCAATTTTGGGCTTTAAATTTGGAAGTTTTACAGATGGATTACTGACTTTATGAACACGATTTTGGAAGAGTGTGGATCGATCAGAATAGAATAAGGGTGATTTACGTTTTGTTTCTTTTGGTATTTTTATGCTATCAAGCATTAAAGGAGTTTCTTGTTTTTCAGGACCCAAAGGACCATCATTGAATAATTCTAAGTGGTATGAAATGTCTAAACGATCTTTTTTCACACTATCTCTTCGCTCTTTCTTGACTAGTATTGGACTGCTTGTAGAATCGTATACGTAATTTTTTGTTTCTTCATACAATTGTTTTTCATCTTTTATTTTTTTTCCATTATTGGCCCAGAAATTATCTTTAATTTCTTTGGAAAGACTCTCTTCTGTTTTATCACTTTTTTCATTTGATGTATATCGAACTTTCTTTTTAATTACATTTACTTTTTCTTCCAAATTGTCACCGTGCGTTGAAACTCTTATCTGTGTAGTATTTTCATCAACACCTTTTATGTGTATAGGAGCAAACGGTTGATTATCATACTTATCCAATACATTTTGATGACATTTTACACAGATTCCAGTTTCGGGAGAGTCTTCTTTCTTTGATTTTAAAACACTTTTAAGAATTGGTTTATATTCTTTATCACTGTTATTTTTTTGTTCTTCATTTTCTTCTTGACTAGTGTCACTCATTTTAAATTTTCTTGCTACCACAGTTTTTTTTTGAATTGAATTCACAATTTCTGGTATGGTTACATAAATATTATTATTTTCATCGTTATTCTCACACTTATTAGTAACATCTCCTTTTAAATCATTCTTATTATAGTTAAGGACAATAACATCAGTATGGTTGTTAGTAATATCTTGTCTTATCCAACTGTTGTAAATAAATTGTACAAATAAATGTAGTGAGACAATCATAGCTGTAGGAACATCACCATTTATATAAAGAAACATTCTGATAAAAAAAATTGATAACAATTATGATGAGATCACAAACAAACCTTCTATCTATTATTAATGAGTTTTATGCTATCACTTTTTTACTAATCGTTTTAAATTGTAATAAAAGTCTTAATACAGGTACAACGTTTAAAAATTATACTTAGTATTCAAATGCAGAAAAAAAATCTTAAGTTATCTCAAAAAAGTTTGATTTTCTCAATTATTGTTGTAATTTAGACAGAAAAAAAAATATTTCTTTAAGAACTTTCTGAATTTATTAAAGAACCAACCGTTTCCATTTAAAAATCAATATGCTATAATTACAAATAATATAATGTAATGTCTTCCTTAATAACAATCAATCAGATATTTATTAACATTGCTTCATGTTTTCATTATCTATTTTGATACATATTTTAATTAAATCCACAATGGAAATTAACACACACGAAAACAGATAGTTAAAAATATATCAATTCACTTAAAGGATACTCGAAACAAAAATATCTACTATTCGAATAAATAATTAAGTACAACAAAAATTCAATCAATGTTTATAATATAATTTGTTTTCAATTTTTATGTATTATTATTGAAATTATTTCACATTTCTATAATTTATCATGTAAAGTTGAAGGTCAATCAATTATTTATTTAGTGTTTTCTCTTTTTTTCTATTTCCATACACTGTTTTAAGTTATTTTTGTTGTAATATTATGCAATTTAATTATTGATAAATAAATTTTTTTTCAATAAAATTATTTTCACCATTATAATAATCAATTGAATTATTTATACAAAAAATTATTTAAATTTTCAATTATTTTGTATCAAAGTGTGAAGTCGAATGCAATGCAATGTCATAATGAATGAAACTTTTACTGATAATATAGTTGAAGAAAATGAGTTTGTAATTGACGTATATCTGAACTTTTTTTACTGAGAAAATGTTACTGTGTGTTCCAAAAATTGTTTGTGTTATTAACTAACTCAAAATGAAAACAAAAATATATTTCAATGTTATTTTTTTTTCTTCTTTCTTTTGATTTTCATGAGAGGATATAAATGAGCGAACAATACCGTAATACTAAAGAAAAGTTCATAAAAATAATTAAATGTCTATCTATTTGCTTCTCTTTAAATTTAAAAAGTGTGGTGTTTGTCTAGTCATACTCAAATAGAATACACACTTAAAAAAAAAGATTGTATCTTACACATAATAAAAAAATTCAATTTTAAATTCATAAATTCAAATATAGAACTATTTAATGTGAAAACTTGTGTGTGTTGTATGTTGGTAAGAAGCCAAACTGAATCGAATAAATATGTTTGTTCTTTCGTGTTCAAAACGATAATATTGATGATGAGGTAAAATCTCTTCCAATAATAAATAATATTTATATTCTTATTTAACAGTGATGATTTCACAAAAAAAAATAAGTTATGACATAGACTGTATTATATATAATTATAATTTTGAAATTGAGACTTAACTCAAGAGCCATGATTTTTCTTATTAGAGCAATTTAAGTCAGTTGAGTCGGTTATGATATGATTGTTTTCCTTTTAGTTCCTTAATAAATTAAATAAGTCTCATAATCTGTCTTTTGTTAATTTACATTTCTTTTCATATTTCATATCAATTATTATTTGTTTAAATCATTTTATTAAATACACCACTTTCAATTACTAACAATAGAATCACATTTTTTTATATTAATTTGAAGCAATCACTTTCATTTGAAATTTCAAACACAAGTGTGTATGTTTTAGTGATTATTGTCAACTTGACATTGATTTTGGTATGATCAAACATTATTTTGTGTCTAGAAACATGTCTTGTTTTATTTTTATACATTAATTGACAAGTAATGATAATTAAAATACAATGATTTGGTATGACGCGAGATTTTCAATTGTCAAATATATTTAACTCATCAGTTTGTATTGTCTTGTATCAATATATAAATAATTAATAATATTTAAACTAACGAATATTAGACAAGCCTCTCGTTTCAAATTGATTAGGTAATGATTTAAAATAAAAAGGCGTGTCTGCAATCTCACACTTTGAAACAACTGTTCTTATAATTTTAATTATTATTATTTCTTTTTCAGATTTTTGGGAAATTTGTTTATGAGAGCATAAATCTACACAAAAAGGGTAATTATGATGAGTTGTGGATAATCAATTTATGTTGTATTATTATATAACTGATAATAACTTTGTTCTAGTATAATTAAGACTGTCTTAATAATTTAAACATTTATTGAGTCTACCCATAAAAAACAAAATATTAATAACGTAAAAATAACCACGTGATATTCTATTTTTATAATTTTCGTGTAAATAAGAAAAAAAAGCGGTCATGAGAGTAAGAAAACTTAATACATATTTCAAAAACATCTGTTTGTGTGAAGTAAACAAAAAATAATTTTCTTCAAGAAAGTTTTCTCGTGATCTTTTGTTTTCATCATGACTGGAATGATCATATGACATGTGCGTTTTTAAATAGCAATTAAATACAAATTTGAACTTAAAAAATTAGTCATACTTGTAAATAATGTGCTAAACTTTCTTCTTCTGCTTGACACATTCTACATGAATTTTTTCACTTAGATTCATTATATTAAGGTACACGTCCGTGTCCTGTAAGGAATGCCACTAGAACTCATACTTGACTTGGGTTTATTACTTGAAGCTCCTTAGTTCGAGTGCTGACCATTTGGGTATACGATTAAGTACGTGTTCAGAGAGACGATTGCTTTGCAGATCCCAGAACATTTTCATGTAATAACAAACAATTTTTTTTTTGTGATATAATAACATTGGGCTTACTAAAGTAAATATGTGGAAATTTTAGGTCAATCATCTTACATTTGATTGTGATCAAATGCTATTCTCTATTGATAAGAAATTCGATTCTTCATTGTATCTTCAATTACAGCTTGACTTTTGACAAGTAAAAAAAATATCAATTAACTTCACTACATCAATCCTTTTTGAATTATTTCTAATTTGTTTGTACTTTTAAAATAAAACTAGGCCATAGGTAATTAGATTAAAGAGGTAGATTACATTGATTTTCTCTACCTCTTTCCGTTTCGTAATTTTTAAATTTTACTTTTGTCTGTATGCAAAAAAAAAATGAATGCATTTTATTAACAAGGACGACTTCGTGGTTAGGTTTGACATATTGATAAAATTATTAGAGGCGTAAATTTTTTCATAATTGAATTTTATCGATTGAATAAAGAGATATTAAGAATACTGGAAGGTACAACTTGCAATTCAATTATAAAAAAGTTACGACCGTAATCATCATCATAATGGGGAGGAACAACAGTTTTATTTATTTATGTATCATTATTAATATATTTTTTATTCAATAATGTTCTTCAAATTTATTTACAATGATATTAAATTACAGTATTCTCTCAATACCTACAATTTATAAATAGTAACCTTCTATAGTACAGACGGAAACTGATATCCATTTATAAAAATACGCTTAACATTGCAGAAATAATTTTTAAGTGTCAATTTTCTAATGACTAATTGTATTTATTAAAATTTTATTTAAAAATGTGTATATAAAAAATATTAAAAAAAAATATCGGCGTCGTTTTTCAAAATTAAAATATGTTGCATAATTAAATATTTCACACATTACTAAGTATTCTAATTAAATTTTAATTCACACCGTTTATTTTGATCTTATTCTCACCTGACATATTCTTTTTAAAATTTCTCTTTAATCGTTGAATGCTTTTTTTTTTATAAAAAAAATAAACAAATTGACATGAAAAACCATGAAATTGGTTTGTAAAATAATGAAAACAAATTTAGACTTTTAATATAAAATAGTAAATTTTTCTGAATTTCCAGTCGAATAATTTTTTTCACTTAACATCATAATATTTGTATATACAAATGAATCGATAATCATCACATAGAATAAAAAAACATAGCGTAACGTTTTGAAATCAGGACGATCAATGGTTATGTGTGATTACAAGGACATTTATGCTATCTACTCTATTTTTAAACTTTTTTACAAATGTTTCTTAAATGCATGTTATTATTAAATTTTTCAGTTTTTTTACAAGTACATTGAATGGGTCCAAGGTAAGCGTCACATCACTTGACCGTGGTGTGAATTTAAGAGGATTACTGAAGGATCAGCTATACTTATATTGCTTCTTATAAGACTCAAAATAAAAATTCAAGATTAAGCCAAGTTTATGATTAAAATTTTAAACATTCTCATCAAACGGTAAATTATAATCAATAGAATCGATAAAACAAGAAAAATTCAAGTTTTTTAATGTTATGTAATTAAAGCTCCACCAGGAATTTCAGAATCCGGATCTTGAACAGGGTTAAAGGTATTTAAGGTCCAGATGAAATAAAACGAAAGAATTAAGAAAATGAATGTACCCTGTAAATTTTTTCACTGGAATAGTACGGATGATAAGGATTTTCTTAAATTTCATCATTAGTTTTAATTTTTTAATAATATTATTTAATTATTATTATTAGAATTTTTTTGATCAATTTTTTTTACAATGAGAAACAAATCAATCAAAAAATAATCGATTTCAAATAATTTTGCTGGTAGTTTCAGTAACTCAGCTATAGGATAAAGGAAAACTTCAGATAGAAAATCCCTTAACTTACACTGTACCTGCTTGGAAAAATGATAAACTCTTATCATGAAAAACATACTATAGAGAAAATTAAAGATAATCATTTCATTTTAAAGATGATACAGAAAACACGTAAACTGTTACCAATAAACATTTTGAAGAAATAGAGTAAAAATCTATTTCCCATGTTATCTCTCTTTTTCTACATATTTGAGATATTTTTTTACATCATGATAAATTTTTGTGGAAAATGATACATTTTCACATAGAAGTATAAATTTAGGTCATACAAAAAATTAATAGAGTGTTCTTAGAGAAGAGAGTAATCTTTTCCTACTTAAAGCTGTGTAATACAACACAAATTTTAAAATATTTCGTTAGAAGAATCTCAATTACTGTGTTTAGCTTGTAAATTGCTTTCTACTTTACGACAAATTTTTATTTAAATAAGCAGATAAATTTAATTATTAAAAAAAAATCAAAAGAAACGTGCAAATCATAGACCCAAATAACTATGAAGGTCTTTTCATTCTCTCAAACCTTTGAACGGAATTGAAAAAAAACTCAAATTTCTAAGCTCTTCGAACATTTGAACAAAATATGAGAGTATCCCAAAATATATTACAACAAAAAGATCACACTTTCAACTGTTTTCTATTATTTTTTCTATTATTTTTTTTTTTAAATTTTGATCTAAAGTATTCAATAAATAAAACTTACCTTGTTTTTTAACAGGCATTTTTAATTAAATATTTTCTATTTATGACTTTGTTAATATATCAATAACGTTTCCGATGATAACAATTGTTACAATACTACAATCGACTTTTATATTTTGTCCTAATTAATTAAAGTACTTTTAACAACGATAACAATTTACTTTGATAGATATTTTAATGATTTTTCCACACTATTATTAGTTTAACATTACTTTATTCACAACACTAATTTTATATTAAATATTTTTTTTCTGAAATAACATTTAAAAATTATTTAATTAACATGAGCATCTTGAATTCGAAAGAATTTTTTTTCATTAGTTATTGTTTCAATTTTTGAATTTATATTTTCATTTATTAACAATTTGATTTTGAATAACTTGAAACATTTTTTCTTCAATTTTCCTCAATTTTCAAGACATCGTGTATTTTAGAATACTTTTTTACAAGACAACATATTAATAAAAAGAAAAATAAATAAATGAAATCAAAGAAAAACAACAATCTAAACACATTCACATACAATGTACATAATCTTGTTCCTCTCAGTTTCTCACGATTCGTTTTTCATTTCTTTTAATAAACCAATATTTTTGTATTAATGTTATTACCCTCTTTAAGAAAGTAATTATAATTAATTTTTAATATCAAGTGGTTGCACAATATAATTAATCAATATTTATTTTTACATTCACGATACTTTTTTAGATTTTTTTATCAAATGAATGATTAGGCCATAAAATTAAAAAAAAATTATTAAAACCCTAGGTTAATTAATAAATTTTTATTAAAGGAAAAAAAGATGTTTTCAGATGAAATTAAAAAGATTAATTAAAAATTTTTATATTAAAGAACTTCTTAGAATATAGACAACAAAAAATTCAATGACAAAAACAATTGAATGTAATTTTTATCATCAACACTTCATAAGGGGCAATTTGTTAATTGTTTCAAGTAAACTCAATTAAGCTTATTTTTTATTAATTTTCATTTAAAAAATCATTTAATTTCAAAATAATCACAATAACTTTTCAATATACACATTTCCTTAAACACAAAAACAAAATAATCACTATATTTTTTTTTATTCTTTTACCACTTCTTACATTCAATTAAAGATATATTTATTATCACTTAAACTGATAATTTAATCAAATGTAACCTCTGAATCAAGGATTAAATTATTCGATTTGACGAATTCTTATGTAAAAAGTTTTTTTTTTGTATTTTTTGTCAGTGTGATGCTGTATATGGGATTTTTTTTGAGTATTTGTACCAAGCACCTCTAAACACACATAATTATTATTATAACACACAATCATCCAAATCAAGTGGTCGTAGCACACAAATATGGAAAATGAAGAGATATTTTATTATTTTCTTCTCTTGGTCTATGTTTGTGTTTGTTAAATTTGAGAGAAAAATGGTTTTGTTTTCACACAATTGTAAATGAGGGTATTTTTTTATATGAATTTTCCCACATTTGTATCTATAATCATACGCAACTTATGTGCAAGTACTACACATGTATGAATAGTGTGTGTAACGATGGAAAATAGTAATTTTCCAACCCTTATTTTCCAATAAAGCACTTTTATTCAATTTTTTTCATATTATTTTTTATCTTTCACATCAAATTTTATATATTTTTTTTAAATATATTAAGTCTTACACAGAATTTCAAATTTATATTAAAATATTTAGCAGTAAAACATTTTTCTTTCAATTTTCCTTTAGGATTTTTCAATGATGAAGAAATTTTTTTTTCGTACTTTTTTTTTGGTAAATCTTTCGTTTTTATTTTAATTACAATAATTTTCAGATTGTCTGTATTCTATTAGTGAATGCAAGTCTGTTAAGAGCACACAATTCAGACAAGAAAAATAACAATAATAGAAATACAAATTTGAAGGAATTTGACACTGAATAAATTTTGCTCAAATTATGTATTTAATGTTATTGTGCGAAGAACACAAATGAGATTGAGATTCCTTTTTATGTGTATATGTTTTCACGTACTAGATACACTTGGTTTTTATACTCTCTGTACATAAAATGATGAGTGTATTGGTGTGAGTAAAAATATGTATAAAGTTCTAAACATAAGTAGAGAAAAACTTTCTTTCTGACGTCACAAATTTCGAATTTAAGTTATGATATGATTGGAAAATTTAAAATTTAGACAAAAATTATATTTTCATTGTTTATTTAATAACAATATTTAGTGAACGACAAAAAAAAATGATATTGCTGCTCATCATTATTTACTTTTTGTCGTTGAAAACATCAGAACATCCAGTACTTGTTCGACAACATTTTCGAAAATAATAGAAATGATCAGGAAACGAAACAGTAATAAAAACATATGATAATTTGATGTTACGAAAGAGAAATACCTAGTTTTAAACTTTAATTTTAAAGAAAAGTACAATCTATAAAACCATTTCATGGCATAAATTAACTAAACCAAGTAATATCGCATTATTTGATTATCAATATTTCTTGTATCAATCAATACTGAGACATAATTCTCAGTATGGCCCTAGTAAAAACTTTTAAAGAAGATGAAATCCCAAAAGGAGCTGCAATATTGTCAAAAAAAGAAGCCTTGGAATATCAAATTAAATTGATTGATAATTGGCCTTCCAAATCTGAAGTGTAATTGAGAAATTAAATTGTAATGTTTAAAAATTAAAACTGTTTATTTTTATTATAGATGGCCTCTCAAATATTCTAGTACCATGCTTGGAATTACAAGCACTATTTCGAGCATTTATGTCAACAATCATTTTAGGAGAAAATTAAAATTGATGAATTTCAATAAGTTCAGTTCATATTTGCCGAATGTTGTGTTACCAGCAATTATGACAACACTCTTCCATGCAAATGTAGCATAACATTATTTTTTTATTTCTTTCAAGATGTTAATTATTGTTTATTTCAGTTTGTGACAACAAAAATCATATTACATGAGAGACAATGTCCGGTCTGCATTCAAACTCGAGCTATGGCTTTACAAGTCACATTTGGTGCTTTGCTACCTTGTTGTTTAGGACCTATTTCTACATTTATGGCAAGTCAAAATTTTAATACTATTTGAATTAAATCAATTTTTTATGTATTTTTCATCACAGTTAGCTACTCGTAACTTCACCTTTAGATTGCCATCAATAACCGAAAATCCTAAAGAGCTTTTAAAAATCGCAGGAAAAATGTTCAAACCAATTCGAGGGCATATAACTGGATTTGTTATATTGAATGCTTTTATTGCTGGGATCTTAACGTACAAAGAATTTGAATCATTTTTGAGTATGACAGAAAAGATTCAAAAAGAAATAGAGTCAGAATTTGTTGAAGATTGATTAATAAGTGAATAAAATAGTACCCAATGATTTGAATTTACTTACAACTCAAATTTATTTTTTTGTATTTGAATTGTACAATTAACGGATAATTCAAAACACTGTCCCTTTTCAAGAAAAAAATTGGAAATTGAATTTGAAAACAACTTAAAAAAGGTACCATGTTGAAATGTCTTAGAATTTCGAAAAATATCTTTCTCAGTTTAAAAGGCGTTGCTTAACATCTTTAAAAATCTAAACCTCGAGTTCTTTGCTCAAAATTAAAAAAAAAAACTATAAGAGCGAGTGCTCTGAATAAAAATTAACTATTTTTTTATTGAATTGAATTTAAATTAGTGATAGATATATTGAACATTAAAGTTATATTTTACGACTTAAGACTTAATAAAGTGTTGCTTTCAATTCATTGATACAAGTATATCTTATGCTTTGCAGGAAACTTTAACATAGTCTTAAAAAATATAAATATAGTTGAATCATAATTGATTGTTTTTTTTTTCTTAAACTGAATTTAATCATTTATGGATAACAAAATAAATGTAGAAGAAGCTTTAAATCAAGAAAATCCAGATTTCAAATGGACTGGTAAGTCATGCATAAGTTGACTTAACAATACGAAATCTGTTTAAGTTCACACTTCAACATAATTTTTTAGAAGGTCGTATTCGGCGTCTTATAACTCTTGTAAAGGCAAATCGACATCTTTGGCATAATTCCGCGCAAAACTTTACCGGAAATCCATCCAAACGAGTCAAGTTTTTCATTGATATTGCAAATGATATTGGAACAACAGCTTTTGAAGCTAATCGTCGATTTACCAGTTTACGTGAACGATATGGAAAAGAAAGCAAAAAAGAAGACAGAGGTCAAAAAAACACTTGGCCATATTATGCTGACTTAAGTTTCTTAAATGAAGTTATCCGAAGACGAAGCAAAAAAAAACATGACAAAAATTTGGAACATAATAGTAACAATAAGTTAATTAAAATTGAGGAGAAGTCAATAGAATATGCGGAAATTTCGGAAGAAGAGAATTCTGAAAGTAAAGAGACCACTTCAGAACACAATTCTGTATTTGTAATGGAACATGAAGAAACACTTCAACAATCTGATTCTCAAGAAGAAGAAATAATTGAAACTGCGTTGAAGTTTCTTAATCTTGAACTGAAGAAAATGGATCAAAAGAAAAGGGAATATTGTATCGACAAAATTATGCTGGCTTTCATTAATGCAAAATCCACATATCCTAATTAAATATCTTTAATCAAGTAACGTTTAAGTGATAAATTGTGAAAATATTTGTAAATTTTAATAGGCCAACTTTAAATTGCAGTGCACCGTAAAATGTTAGCAATGAAAAAATGCCCTTACATAGAATAAGTAACTTTTAAATGTATTTCAAATCATCAAATTGAATAAAAAAAAAATCAATTTTTAAGTCATCTGTTAGTTTAATTAATTTTAATATCTTCGCACGAAGAAAGTGTAGTAATAATGAGAGCCTTTAATATTTCAAACATAATATTAAATAAATGTAAATGTGTTTATATATTTTTCTTCAGTCTCTTACTTTTTATACCAAATTTTTATTACTTTACCATACAATCATTACTATTGAATGTAAAAGAGAATCAGTTGCTATCTTACTCTTGGTCAAGAAACGCGTAAAACAAATTATTGATACAAAATAAATGTATTTATAATATAAAATTTGTTTGTATATTTCACGTCGTTATGTGATTTTTTTTTGTATTTATATTTTTCGGTTATTCTTCATAAAAATTAAAAAAAAAACATTCATTAAAATATTACTAAAAGCATAATAAAAACAGTATCACTGATAAATATCAAAAAATGACCAAATCACATTGTATCATTGGATTCTTAGGAAGTGATTCAATTCATAAAAATGGTAAATATTAAATACAATCTTTGTTTCAAACTGTTTTCAATCCCAAAGCTAATTTTAAAATTCCTTAAAATTCATAAGACTAAAAATGATGTATTATTATTATTTCCAATATTAGAATTTACCCATTTTCTACGTAAGTTTTAAATTTTTCTGATAACTCGTATGCAATGAAACAGTGTTTATTTTACTACTTTGAAGCTTAACTTTAGAAAATAAATGAAGCGCTCGTAGAAAATGGGTAATTTGAAATTTAGTTAGGTAAAATAATTTTTATTGTTAACTTCTGCTTTATCTGTGTGTTTTTTTTTCTAGAATATTTCTAAAAATAATTGCAATGTTGATGGTTTATGTCTTCAAAGCATGAAAAAAACACAAAAAAATAGAGAGTTTTAAATTCAATAAAAAAGAGAAATATATAATGATGTCACCGTTCATCATCTGTTCATGTTTGAATTTGAATGATTTATTTTTTGTTGTTGTTAAAAAAAAACAAAAACTATGAAAGAAAACTTCATATATGTTTACTGAAAACCTATTTTTTTGTGTATAGCATATTTTTTATCATGAACTATCTTAATTCATAATTCTCAAATTAATGTTACTGATAATATAATCAATATGATAAAATAAATTTTATTGATATTTTTCGTATCAAAATATCAATATTTGTTGAAATAAGTCGTGAAAAATTCGATTTAATTTAAATCTTTTCAATATGAAAACATTTTTTCTTCTCAGATCAATTTAAGTTTCCATTTGAAAAAATTGAGCCAGCCGTCTCCACTTTAACTCATATACTTTATGGTCCAGCTTTTTTGAGTTCATCAAATTCTCTTACACCACCTCATCCAGATGATATCGATAGTAATAATAAAGAAGGAACTTACAGAAAAGTCACAGCCTTAAAAAAGCTTAATCCTCAACTTAAAGTTCTTCTCAGTGTTGGACGTCGTGATTATGATGAAACACGAACCGAACAGTATGTTAATTTCTTAGCAAATGAAAAAGCAAGAGCGGGTTTTATTGAGGACGCCTTACAAATTGTTAAAAAGTATGGTTTCGATGGTATTGATTTGGCATGGGAATTTCCTAGATATAGAAAAAATCCAATAATGAGTAAGGTTCAAGTTAAATTATTTTTTTATTTAAATATTAAATATTCCTTTTCTCAGGCTTCATCTCATCAGTCTTAGGTGGTGAAAACGTTGTGAAATCTAATTTTTCTATTTTTGTACGTGAATTAAAAGAAAAGTTCGGGGATTTGATTGTTACTGTTACTGCTTTACCAAATCAAAAATATATTGAAGGTTACTTTTTGACATCTCAAATAATGTTTCCATTCATTTTCAAATATGAATTAAAATTTATTAGATTTTTATGATGTTCCTGCAATTCAACCATTTGTTCAGTATATAATTGTGTCAACATATGATTATTGCACACCAAAGGATAATCCTTTAACGGCTGATTTTTCAGCGCCATTATATACACCAAAAAATCGAAAGCAAAGTGTTGATGTTAGTGTTTCAAAATGGCGATCAGCTGGTGTTCAAGACAATAAACTAGTCATAGGGCTTCCAACATTTGGACGATCTTGGGTGCTTGGAGACAACATGGTTACATTTAAATCAGTCAAAGTTGAAAATCAAGAGCCACCATTTAATGTGTGTATTTTATTTTCGTCTGATTTTTATTTTCGGTAGATTAATAAAAAAAGAAAAATATAAATTAATTTATTATGATAGGCAAACGGTCCAACACCACCTGGAAAACGAACTGGTGTTGAGGGTCAGGTTGCACTAGTAGGAGCTCGAGAACGACTTTCTAATCCATCAAATGTTCATCTTGTAGGAAGTGACGCACCCTTACAAGAATTTACAAATCACGCATATGAACATGGAACATATGCAATCAACACAAATATTAGTGGTGGTGATTTTATTTCATATGAAACTCCAGAATCTGCTACTTGCAAAGCAGAATATGTTCAGGTACAGACTTTCATAAATGATTGTAATTGGGCATTCCTCGATTTTTATCGAGGAGACCACAATAGGACTCTTTGAGACCGCGGTGGTGCCCTTGTAGAACCTAACCTAACCTAAATGATTGTAAAATTTAACTTATATCGTTTAATTTACTTTATCAGAAAAAAGGACTTGCTGGAATTGCACTTTTCAACATCGAGTTAGATGATTATAATGGAGAGAAGTATGTCGTTAAGTATCCATTGTTAAATGCTGTTTCTAAGCAGTTCAGATTGTAAAAATTGATAAAATTGGTTGTTTGATCAAAGCATATTTATGTACTAATTAAAAATTTTAACTTTATTTATTATCAGTCAATTTTTTTTACAAATATATATGACCAACTGTTTAAAATAAAATAACATTGTTAATAAAATTGGATTGCATTAGAAGTTTATAAAGAAAGACGTCCAATCAAAGACAGCAACTATACATATTCTGAAATCGGACAAATTAACCCTCATTTCAACGTCGGGGTCGGGCCATGCACATTGCATTTTTGATTGATTATTTAATTATGTTCTAATTATAATAATTTGGAGATTCAAAATAAAAATACCTTAATTTGAGCCAGAACGCAAAGTATTTTGTTTACACAGTTTCTAAGGTTTACATCAATATTTTAAAACAATAGTGAAATATTTAACATGGGTTTAGTTGAACAAAATTACCTATTTTTTCAGTAATTAAATCGAAAAAAATATTTGAAAACATGAAACGAATGTTTTTGCATCATGAAAAACAATAAACTTTAGTCAAGGAGAAAAACTACTTAAAATTATCAATATTTTATGACTTCTGAGCCATAACATACCTAGTTTATTTTCTATTTCGGCCTTTTAGGACAGGGCGCCAACTTGACGTGTGTATTAATGCTCTGATGATTTATACAGTGACTGTTTCTTGTTTGATTACGTCGAATGCAAGTCAAATTCATTAATATGAGGAATTTCTGAATTAAACGATAAATTTAGACTTATCACAAATTCCCGCGCTCCCTAATAACGTCGATTGTTGTGACGATCTAACGATAAAAAAAAACAAAAACAAACGGTTCAAATATCTATGATGAAAAAGGATAGTTTTGGTAAGAAAGAAAATGAAATAAAAAAAACCCAGAAAAGAACGTCTTAAACTTATCGAATTATTTCAAAAAACGTGCGCGAGGTAAAATAAAATAAAAATGTTGTACTTAATTTTATTATTTTTTTAAATTTCCTTTTTTAAATTTACTTTAGAAATTCCTTGTCAACCGTTTCAAAATCATAGTCAATCAACTCCTGCTTCCATTTGGGATAATAGCACTGCAGGAAGATATCCAATTAAAACTTATGAAATTCCAGCGAGGGAAAGAATGCCTTCGAAAAATGAACGTATTCCAAAAAAAAATATTACAACAAACGTTGAATATGAGAAACAAAAAGAAATAGAAATTTTACAAAACTGTGTGAAAAGTAAATTTTGATTTTTAATATGGTATTTTTTTAATCATGCTTTTTATTCATACTTAGATATTTTTAAACAGACTCGAGATTCGAGTAATTTGACACCACTTGCTGTATGGAATCGAGCTACAAAAATGAGATTTCCTGTTATTACAATTGACACACCATCTGGAAAATACTTATCGAAAATTAAATTCTTCCAACAGTTGGTAACAGTCGAAAATGATGACAAAAAAAGATCACGCCATAAAGTTGCAGTACTCGCTTTTGAAAAGTTTCTAAATGTGTCGCATCCTAGTTGGACTATTTACAAAGATCCAATACCTAAACTTAAGAATTTAAATACATTACAGCAAAAACAAAAAATAGGTGAAATTAAAACTGGTCGCAATCAGGCTGAAGGTAAAATTTGATTTCAAGTAGAAATAATTCTAAAATTTAACTTTTTATTTTAAATTAAGATATTCTACGACGAATCAGCCCTAATGACGGCAACTTAACTCCTGTTTCTATTTGGAACATATCAACAAAGCATAAATACAAAGTTGAAACAATAAAAACATTCTCAACATATGTATCAAAAATTGAGTTCTTTGATGAGGTTTTGACAACTGAAGATTCAGCAAAACAAAAATCTCGTCATAAAGTTGCGACACAAGCTCTTGAAAAGCTTTTTAATATTTCACATCCTAAATGGAACATTTACAAATCTAAAAATACATCGCAAAAATATGAAAAACTGATCCCTAAAGTCGAATTTTTTAACACTTCTTTGATTCAAGTGGATGAAATTAAAGAAAACTCTCAAAGTGATTATTTTCGTCCTTCAACAGCAAAGGATTCCAGACATAATGTCTGTGAAATGGCGTGTACTGAGTTATTAGGAATTTCTTCGCCTCATTGGAAATCATACAAAGGTGAAACCTTTCAGAAATTACCCTCCGTAAATTCCGAAGGAAAAGTAAATTCTAAGACTATGCAAAAACAACAAGAATCACTTAAAATACAGGAAATTGAAGATACTGATTCATGTATTGTGGATGATGGCTTATTAAAGGAACTTCTTAAGAACCCTCTGCCAGAAAAACTTAAATTTTCAAGTGAAAAAATCAAAGAAATACTTGAAAAATTGAGTAAAAGTGCAAGAGGTAAATTACATATTTAGTTTAACTTATTGAACTGTCCTCATGCATTTCGTTCGTTTTTTAAACAGAAATTTTAGCTGAAAATGAAGGAATCACTCCAGATGAATTTTGGAGTTTAATTACAAAACCTTACCCGGAATACAAATTCGTGACAGAATTTAATTCAAAATCTGAAAAATATGAATCCACAATAGAATTTCAAGATAAAAAATTCACAAAAGCTAATGTAGATCAACACAAATCTGAATCCATGGTTGCTTGTCAAGCTCTCGATGAATTACTCGGACTTGAATTCAACGAAGGAGAGGATATTAATCCAGAGGATATAATGAACGATGACGAATTTGCAACGAAAGAAGAGGAAACAAAGAATAAATGTTGGATTGAATTTTCAAAACGAGCAAAAGGTAAAATCAACGTTTATTGAAATAATTCAAATTGATAGTTATTTAAATTTTTAGATATCTTAAGCGGTTCCAATTCAAAAATCGATAAAAACAATCCTATTGAATTGTGGAATGGAGCCAGTCAACAAAAATTTCCAATCACAACTACAATAACGGAAGAAGGAAATTTTTCATCTAAAATTGAATTTTTTAACATTGCTTTGGTTCAAGTGGATGAAATCAAAGAAAACTCTCAGAGCAAATTGGCTAGAGTAGCATTAAAAGAATTTTTGGGAATTGATTTATCAAATGCTTCTATTGAAAATTCAAAACCACAAAACGTGTCTACGACTTTTAACAGTGAAAAAGAAATTGCCCTAAAATTGTACAGGCATCGTGCGCATGGTAAGCTGTTCTTTATCTGTTTCAAATTATTATTAAAATAATTTTCATCTTGGAACAGAAATTTTATCAAAAAATCCAAAATTAATCGAAAGCACCCCAGCAAGCTTTTGGAGTTCTGTTACAAAAAGTGAATATCGAGTTATATCTAGCGTGGATTCTCACAATCAATGGATTGCTAAAATTACATTTTTTGATGAAATACTAGAACAAAAATCCGCTTTTGAAAAGGATTCCAGGTATTATGTCTGTGAAAGGGCGTGTAATGAACTATTAGGAATCTCTTTGCCACATTGGAAATCATACAAAGGTCAAACGTTTCAGAAATTACCCTCTGTAAATTCCGAATTAAAAGCAAATTCTAAAACTATTCAAAAACAACAAGAACCGCTTAAAATACAGGAAATTGAAGATAATGATTCATGTAATGTGGATGACGGCTTATTAAAGGAACTGCTTAAGAACCCTTTGCCAGAAAAACTTGAATTTTCAAGTGAAAAAATCAAAGAAATACTTGAAAAATTGAGTAAAAGTGCAAGAGGTACATATTACATATTAAGTTTACTGCTTAACTTAACTCATGTATTTCGTTTGATTTTTAAACAGAAATTTTAGCTGAAAATGAAGGAATCACTCCAGATGAATTTTGGAGTTTAATTACAAAACCTTACCCAGAATACAAAATCGTGACAGAATTTAATTCAAAATCTGAAAAATATGAATCCACAATAGAATTTCAAGATAAAAAATTCACTAAAGCTAATGTAGATCAACACAAATCTGAATCCATGGTTGCTTGTCAAGCTCTCGATGAATTACTCGAACTTGAATTCAATGAAGGTGAGGATATAAATCCTGAGGACGAATGTGCAACGAAAGAAGTGGAAACAAAGAATAAATGCTGGATTGAAAAATTAAAAGGTAAGATTGACAAAATTTACAAATAACTTTATTTCTTACACGAAAGTATTTTTTTACTGAAGATCTTCAAAATTCGCTTCGTGATAAAAAAAAATGTCTTAATGACATTCCATGCTCAGAAATCTTTTTAAAAATTGGATTCAATTTTGATTTTGAATACAGCCAGGTAAATGAAGACTTTGATCCAATATTGACGAACATTAAAGAAAACACATCTAGATTTTTACTCAAACAATTATTAATTGCCGCTTATGAAGATTGAATACACCTTTTGATTATTTAATTTTAAGTGTAAAATCTCAAATTAATTGTTTAAATATGTACTTTATTCATTGTAAAACTAATAAATATTCGATTTAAATTTAATAAAATTGTGACTAAAATCTAGAGCAGATTTTTGTGATAATTAGATAGGGATTTTTTTAATGTGATATTCATATACTATTAAAATTATATTCTATTCTAACTTTATACAAAGTAGTCTCTTTATAAACTGTAAGTACATTTCATTTTTTATTTAAAATAGTGTTTTAAACTTTTGCATCCATTAATTGTTTCTGGTCTTCATTCAACCGTACACCAACACTTTGTTGGTTTTTCGGTGTGTATCCATACATAAATATAGAAAATATCACAAGCCCTGCTCCAGCAGCGAACTGGAGAGTTAGGACAAAGTCAAAAATGTAAATTGAGGCAATACATGAGATAATAATTGCAAGTGATGTCGCAAAACCTTTTAGAATGTTGTCAGCATATTTCACAACCATTGCCACAATTAAACCACCACCTGCCTGTAATACAACCAAATAATCTACAAAATAATCATAGCCATAGAATAGACCGTGTTGCGTTATTTTTTCATAATCATTTGCATAACAAGTAATCAGTCCAAACGGAAGACTTAATAATGATAGTTGAACATTTCTCATCCATACTGAGATATCGGCTCCCTTGAGCATTTTCTCAAAATAAATTCCTGCAAAACCCGATAGGAAACATGCTGCAAGTGCTGCACTAAACCCAATAACTTTATTTTGCTCCGGCATACCGTAAGTTGGTTTGGGCGTTTCACCTCCATTAGCTAATTGAACAAGAACAACACCCAAAATGAGGAAAATTAGAGCCCCCCATTGTGTTGGTAAGAGTCGTCTACGTAGAATCAAAACAGCGAAAAATGCTGTTGTCAAAATTTTAAGTTGGTAAGTTACCTAGAAATGAAACAACAATGTTGATAAAACATTTAACATTTCGTCGAAATGATAAAGAAAATTACTCACTTGATACGTGGCCGCGTCTAGATGTGATGCTGATAAATACAGTAAATTGTTTTGTATAATGTATACAAATGATGGCACACAAATTTTTAATGTATCAATAGGCTGGCGTACAATTGTGTTGTTAATAGCAGCCTTAAATCGTTTAAAACTACGTCCTTCTTCTACAAATACAACAATTAGACAAGTCAACAGTTTGACGACCTCAGACATTAAAACCGCTAAAAAAAATAGAAATATCATTAATAATGTAAGGTCTGTTTAATTCAAGACCATACCACTTGAGCTGAGAAACATAGGTCCACTTCGAGTTCGAGCATATCTCATACTAAGCCCCAAAACCGCATTCTGAACCGTCAAAGTGAACAGACTCAAAAACTTTAAGTTTGTATTAGTTTCTAAAAGGGAAAAATATAAAACGTTTAGAAAACCCAGTTTAACCATAAAAAATATTGAACTTACTCTGTGTGACTTTCATGATTTTTTTTATTTTTTTTTTTCAATATTCCTTGTTTATCCTTGTCAACTATTATTATTTTATTTTATCTCTATTTTTCGCTAAAATATAAGTTATCTTATGATATCATTTCTACACAACAAAATGCCATTTCTTAATGTTTGTGCAACGTCGACAATTTTTAATTCCGTGTTTAGTGTTTGTTTTTATTTTGTTGAAAAAAATATTGAGATTTCAATTTTTTGCGTTGGCAATAAGCAGTGATGTCCTCTAAAATTTTTAACAAGGGGCTCGCTACCAAATTGAATTTAAAAAATTAAAGAAGAGATTTTGTAATGGTTATAGCAAAACTTATTTAAAGTTTACAAGAGTTTTCATAACTCTGTTTTATCAGATTCTGTTTGTAATGGTTTTTTGTGACCTTATTGGAGTCTGCAGTACAATGCCCTTCACGTTAAAAACCTTTAACAAAAGAAAGATCCTGTAATTCAGTCAGAGGTTTTCTTAGCTTTACTGAAATTATTTCAGATAGTTTTGATTTATCATTCACTCCGTTTTTTTGTCTAAAATGATATTGATTAGACCGAACCACTCCTTGCACTCTGCAGAATTTATTGAAATTCAGCGATAACAGTACCAAATTCATAGTTTAAATGTCCAAATTTTGGGCGTTTAGTAAAGATTTTAGTTAAAAAAGTTGTACATTTTGATACAAGTTATATTTCAATATAAAAACAAATAAACATAACAAGGCCGTTCGAATTTTTTAATACACTTTTTTACGTTAAATTTCGTTTTGTTGTGTCGTTTTTCTAGGGTAAAATACCCAATACCCGGCCAGTTAAGGAATTTTCAGTTTTAACTAAAGATTTAAAGGTGACCGTAAATACTTAAATAATTAATTTTTGGATTAAATGAAGCTTAAATAGGTTTTTCATCAATTAGTAAATGAAAATTTAATATTATTAAAGAAAAACATATGTTTTAAAGCAAACAGAAAAATTAAATAAATTCATCAATAGCCTGTCATCAAAGTTATAAACCAATTATTAAAGTTTATATCCCTGGCCTTGTATTTTTATTGTTGAAGTAGGTGAAAAAAAATGTTTGCAACATGAATTCATGCAATTGCAAATGTTAAATATCTATAAAATTGACAAATTCGGCTACTTTATTTTTTCTAGCAAGAAATAGTTGATTTTCTGTATTGCCGCTATTTTAATTTTTTTGAATTGAATATTTAGTCAATTAAATGAATCAAATTTGTCAATTTTAACATCAAATATTCAAAGATAAAATAATGAGCTTTGACATTATAAACTTTATCTGTATAATAAAGCTTTAGTCTTTTCAAATTTCATATTCCTTAATTGAACTGGCCGACTATTGGAACTATGACGCCATTAGATTATCATTTTATATAAAAGGGGGGTTGAAATATAAATTTTAAAAAATTGAATAAGCCTTCTGATAATTTAAACAAGAAATGAAATATTCTAATAATTTGGACAAAAATAGGTAAACATTTAAACAAGGGGTTCTTGCGAACCCTTGCGAACCCTATGCAGGACATCACTGGCAATAAGATATGATAGTAGACTTAATTTCGAATAATTTTTATTAGTCTATTTCGAGTTTTAATATGATATTCAATATTTAATTCATTTATATTTTTGTCTTTCTATCTTAATAATTTTTGAATTATGTGTGTTTTGTTTTCATGAGTTTCTTTCATTGTGACAGCTGTCAAATCGTTCCGAAATTTTTTGTTATTATTGAAAAAAACTTAGTTCCAGAGGAAAACCATGGCATTTTCCGTGTTAAACTGTCTAGCACGCCAGAGCCATAATTTTAAGTTGCCGAAACATGTTTTACAGAATTTGGGCGCTACACATGTTGTTGGGTTTGTATATAAAATACATTTCTTTACAAGAAAAAACTTAACCTGAACCTCATATTATTATTTTTGTTACGCAACTAATTTTCATTTTTTGTTATTAATTTCAATTAAAGACAAAAACGTGGGGCCGCTAAATGGCAAGTAGATTCTGAATTCTTGGAGCAGTTTAATGGTGCAGTGATGTATCCGGACGAGGTAACATCAAAATGGAAGGTTCCTCCATACCATGGAAAAATTCTCGCTCCGGTCGAAAAATCTGTAAAGAATTTCAAATTGAATTTCGGACCACAACATCCAGCTGCTCACGGTGTCTTGCGTCTTGTAATGGAGTTGGATGGCGAGACCGTTATGAGATGCGATCCTCACATTGGATTATTGCATCGTGCTACTGAGAAATTAATTGAGTACAAAACTTACACTCAGGCTTTGCCGTATTTTGATCGGTAAGTAGAAAAAAAAACATTTTGTTTCAAATTAAATGATTCAATTCTTTGATTTTAGTTTGGATTATGTATCAATGATGTGCAATGAACAATGTTACTCGTTAGCCGTTGAGAAGTTGTTGGGTATTGAGGTTCCACTCCGAGCAAAATATATCAGAACACTCTTTGGTGAGCTGACTCGTATTTTGAATCATATAATGTCAATTGGTACCCATGCTTTGGATATCGGTGCTTTGACTCCGTTCTTCTGGCTCTTTGAAGAACGTGAAAAAATGATGGAATTTTACGAACGTGTGTCTGGAGCTCGTATGCATGCAGCTTATGTTCGTCCAGGAGGAGTTTCTCTTGATATGCCACTCGGTTTGATGGATGACATTTATGATTGGGCTCAAAAGTTTCCTCAACGTCTTGATGAAATCGATGACTTGCTCACAGGAAATCGTATTTGGGTGCAACGAACAGTCGATATTGGTACAGTTTCTGCAGAAGATGCGTTGAATTATGGTTTTAGTGGTGTCATGTTGCGTGGTTCAGGTATTAAATGGGATGTTCGTAAATCAACTCCTTACGATGCTTATGATAGAGTTGAATTTGATGTTCCAGTTGGAACAAAGGGTGATTGTTATGATCGTTATTTGATTCGCATGGAAGAAATGAGACAGTCATTGCGTATTATCGAACAGTGTTTGAATGATATGCCACCAGGTGAAATAAAAACAGATGATGCTAAAGTTACACCACCATCAAGGGCTGAAATGAAAACTTCTATGGAAGCTCTTATCCATCATTTCAAATTATTCACTCAGGGTTATCAAGTACCTCCAGGTTCCACATATACCGCTATTGAGGCACCGAAAGGTGAATTTGGAGTGTATTTGGTATCAGATGGCTCCAGCAAGCCCTATCGTTGTAAAATTAAGGCTCCTGGTTTTGCCCATTTGGCCGCATTAGATCATGTTGGTAAAAACCATATGCTTGCAGATATTGTGGCTATTATTGGAACCTTGGATATTGTGTTTGGAGAAGTTGATCGTTAAAGAAAAGAAAAACGATCATAGATAATAAAAGTCATTCGTTTACCCAAACATTTGTAAATTTTATTTTAAAAACAAATAAAAATAACATAAATAATATAAGAAAAGGTGCTGGCCATTTTTTTATCTATATTATTAAGTAAGAAAAGTTGAGTCCCGAAGTCCCGAAGTTATGAATTGTGTCTCCGCTCTTTGGTTAAAATCCTATGAAAATTTATATATTGTATCTAAATCTTCATGCAATTTGAGCTTTGATAAATCTGACCACCACAAGGGTAGACGATGTTTCAGTATAAGTTTGAACCATGGTGTCAATTCTCCTGGCAATGCTTCAATTTCCTTTTTGTAATTATGCCGACTAATAAATCGTATGTCTTTGATTTCATTGCCATTTGGATTTAAATCTACATCTTTTTGCAAAAACAAAATATAATCAATTTCATGTTCACCCCAAACACCATCACCCAAATCCTTATAGTGTATTCTTGTCAAATAGTGCATATTTTCAGGACGAATTTGGTGCATGGGTATTCCTAATTCGTGATTGAGACGTCTTTGAGCGGCTCTTCTTATACCCATTGCATTTCGTTCTTCGCACTCTCCCTCAATTTCGTACAACGGATGTGAACAGCATGCATTTGTATAATGATTTGGATAAGTTATCTTATAACTGGATCTCTGTTGTAATAACATTTGACCTTGAGAATTGAATAGAAAGACACTAAAGGCACGATGAAGTGGAATTTGTCCATTATTTACACGATGACACTCCCTTTTAGAAATTTGACCCAAATTTTTGTCTTGATCATCTACAGCAATACACATTTCCTTCATAGCACTGTGTTGTAAATCAGTAGCTTCTTGCAATCCTAAGATACTCTTGACCTTTTGTCCACCTTCCTGATTTTGGTGAAAGTTTCTTCTTTGGATTTTTTTGGTGATGTTTTGTGAAATCAAGTGAACGAATCGCATTTTGTCCATGCTATGTAATTTTTGTTGTAAAATTTTCAATATTTGATTAAAATAATATTAGAATGATTATTTAAATACGCACTTCATTTATTATCTTATATTTTTATTTTAGAAAATGTTTTATTTTACTGTTGCTTTGGTTTACAGTTTGTGTTAAACAGTCATGTTAAGAAAAGGGAAAAAAAAATAATATGAATAACTTAAGTTTTGAATGACAAATAGTATACTATCGGTTAGGTCATCTTTTATAAATAGATTTTAACATTGTATTGATTTTGTCAGTTTTAAAAATCGTTCGCGTTAAACGCAAAACTTTTGTTTGTTTTTTCGAATGGATTGGGCGGATTTGGATGATAATATATATTTGAATTTCTGACTTACTTTGACTATTTCATTCAATAAAACATCACAAATTTTTTTAAATTGAGTTTTTTTTATTTTGCATCCTTTTATACTGTTATATTAATAAATTCGACATTAAGTTTTAAAAAGTTCATAAATTAATCTCAAATCATGTGAGTTTAATAGTATGTTATAATATATCTAATTATTTTCAGCAATTATACATGAATTCTTATTCAAAGTGACATCTAATCGATTTTTAAAAGATAAGAAATGATTTTTGTAAAAACTCTAATTTATATAACTTCAGTGTTACCTAAACTGTTTGTTCAACAGCTTAACAACTAGGATTTAGAAGAAAAATAAAGTATATTCACAAAATAAAAAAGGCATATGAAACCATCTGATTTTTAATTTTTATTTCTTTGATTTAAAAATTTAATTAATAGCCTTGTTTTTTATTGTTCTACCACGTTAAATATTATTAAATCTTGTTGTTATATAGAAGCCTAATTACTATATTCAGTTTAAAAGTTTAGATCAGTATGGTTTTTTTATTAAATAGTTAGTGAACAAATATTTTATGTTTGAGTACGTCAAGTTTTAGAAGTAATAATATTATTTTAAGTAATTAATAAAGTAAAAAAATAGATATACATGTGGCATTAAAAGCTTGTATCTATTTATAATGAACTGAAACGTGATGTCAGAGGAATTGATGTACTTTTGACACTAATTTCACATTCAATTCCAGGCCCATCAACAGTAATGGGGGCACACTCTCCTGACTCAGTTACCAAAAAAGGTTTCTGCTGTATTTCAGCAATATTTTTCTGAATAAAAGTGTCATATTTTGGAGCAAAATTAGAGCCAACAGAGTTTATGTATTCAAAGAATCCTCCAGCAGTATTTTTTCGTTTGAGGTTTCTTAAAGCATGTGGATTCACTCCAATCATATTGAGGTAATCTAAACCTAAAACTTGTGGCGGTGATGAACGGTGTACAAATTTTTGATGGTAGACATTTTTGTAATCATTATCAAAATTAGCAGTTCTAATTTTTCCATTTAAATGTAATCGAGATTGAATTTTGCTAATTAAATTACGATTCTTTCCATTTTTGGTTCCCTTAAATGCCAATGGGTTTGGTCGTAGAAAACTTGAACGTTGGAAACTATTAGGTTTTATTGGTAACGAAATTCCTTGATCTTCTAGTCCGACATTTGGTAAAGTTCCTTTTGGTAAACCTTTTACCAATCCATTTCTGATCATATCATCCAAAGTGTCTCCAGATTTTACAGCTGCATTTCCTGATTCTTCCAAATCTTTCATTATATTAGATAGTTCATCCCCCAATTCACATTTAGTACCAAAGTCAAAAACATCTCGATTTTCTTCATATTTATGAGTTTTCTTATTGATATCAGTAGAAATTTCTTTGTTGATTTGAACATGTGATAGCCCAAGTTCGCTTGAGGGTGAAATATAAAGACCAGATTCATGTATGTAGTCATCTAGAATAATATGAAATAAATATGATACGCATTCTTTGTTTATAATTACTAGAACCTACCAAGACTCATGTTAATTCCCTTTTCTCTGATATCAGTCATTATTAAAGCCAAATATTTTAATAACAAAATCAAAATTGTCGAGAGCAATTTATAAATTATTTTTTTCTCTATTCCGTTTTTATTTCAAAATTCCATTTTCAACTCATTTTATTTTTTTAAAATGTCTGAAATGACTGTTGGGCTAGGCTTTCTCTTGCATTATAGTAGTCGTAAATTTTACTGAAGAAAACTAAAGTCATTAATTCACGATGTCATCAAGTCAGAATAACACTGGTATAAAGATCTTTATCCTAAGAGTATGACTCTATCCTAGGAGTTAGCCGCTAATTGATATAACGGTACCAGCACCTTTTTGATGTATTTATTTTTTGGTGTATCGTATTCACTTTGACACAATTTACATCATAGTAGCTCGTCAAATTTTTAAAGGTCAATAAACTAATTTGAAGAGAATAGGAAGCAAAGGAAAATTGAATTTTTTTAATACACTTAAATAATTTATAATACAATTTGTTTTTTAAATTAATTTATCGTAGAAAATCGCAAGAAAATGCAGAACATATTAAAGAGTCGTAAGTAATCGCAATTAGAAATTTGGATTTTTATTAAGGAATATTAAGGAATGGTAGAAAATTGCGAGAAATGTTAAAGAATATTAGAGAGTCGTTAAAGGTCGTAAAAAAAAAATCAGCAATCAGGCTCAAAAGTTACACGGCAACTAATAGGTTAAATTGTTGATGTTCCAAAAATTTGAATTTATGAAAGAAAGTAGAAACATGAAAACTATATAGCGCTATATATCAATTAGCGACTAACTTCTAGAACAGAATCAACCTTTTATACTAGTCAGAATAAATAATAAAAGATGTAAGACTTATAACAATTTAAATAATTTTTGCAGTTTCCAAGATCAAGTTAAATTTTTTGACAATGTTTTTCCACCTGTCTATATGTAAAGCTTTTAATAGACAAAATATAAAATCATCTAGCTATCCAAATCACTGTTTTTCCGAAATCCAATTGTTAGGAGACAAAGTTCCTTAAAGAGTCACTATTGCCTTTTTTCCCCTTCGATCCATATTTTAAAAATAAATGGGATGAAAAAAACGATTTTTCCAATTTAAGGTAAGTTAAGATTAAGTTATCGTGAAACATATATTTCTACTCTAACAATTTCATAAATGTACACTAAGGTATTCCAAGGTTTTATGGTATTTGCGCTGTAAAAATTACATTAGATAAACTTGGAATTTTCTTTAACATATATTTTTTTTATTTTATTATTGTTAATATGTTCTTTGATTACTTAATTCTAAAATTATGAACGGTTTTCGAATTTGCAAAAAAAAAACGTTTTTTTAATCAATCTCTAATGTTTTCTCATATAAAAACGATTAAATTTTTGTTTTTTTTTCTATTTCGGTGGGTTTCGAAAAATCTTTTTAAATTTACTTTTATATTTAATGTGTGCATAGTGTTTTATTTAGCATCATTTTTAACAATCCTAACTTTATCTGTTAAAATGCATGTGCTCTAAAATCGCGATGTATAACAAAATTTTTGTTTTAGTTCTTACAGACTACAAGATCATCTTGATTATTATCAATATTTTTCTACACACCTCAATATTTTATCAAATGTTTAACTTATTTTAATTTCCAGAATATCATCTATATTAGTTTTAAATGTCTTCTATAACAAACAAAAAATAAATGTATAGGTGTTGATGATGTGCATTTTCAATGTCTTTATTATTGCAAAAATAAACGTATTAATGTATTAAATATGGTGCACCATATTCTTTCGATTTCATTATTTATATTTGTTTTTCTTAAATGTAATGTTGATCCAGCGTGATCATAGTCTAAATTTAAAAAAAATTACATTCTCGAGCCTTTTTGTTGTAAAACTTTGGCCCTATCGTTTGACTCTTGTTCTCGACCACCAAGGACAAGAGTCCCACATTCTTTAGAAACTACACATAAGAATTCTGCATTTTCTTCACCCCCGTAATTATATTGTGTACCAATATTTATCAATTGTTCAAATCGCCAACCATCAGACATTGTTGATACCATCTTGTCAAACAAAAAATAAAATTTCACTTATTTCATATTATTAGATTGATATGACAATTTAAATATACCTGGGTCACTTCGTTTTCCTGACATTGAAGAACTCGATAGACACGTTTCTTATCGAAAGATGGGTTCTATTAAAGATAAAACAGTAAAAAACATGAACTCCATAAATAAAAATATCTTACTTGATCCCGTCGACTAATTCGATCTTTTAATAAAGCAATCAATGGTGTAAGATTATAAAATTCTGCTTCTTCTAGAACTCCTTCCTCAGACACCCCGTCCAATATGAGTTTTCCATGTCTTAAAAAATTTAAAACGGGCTGAAAGTATTTTGGATCTCGATCGATGAGAAATGCTCCAGTTTCGTCCTTATAAAAAATTATTAGAAAAAGTGTCTTATTAATGAAAGTAAATTATCTACCTGATCACTAATCAAATCAGTCTCAGTCAAACTGGAAAAAAATGAGTTCGGAACGCGATTTAGTGTCTGGTGTGTTGTGAGAAAAACCTGTGAAAAATTTTATTTAGACAATTTAAAAAATGAACAAAAAATCTGGAATTTACCTGTCCTCCCACATTTAATCTAACCCATGATTTACTTTGAGTTACTGACGAGTTTGATGATGTTTCCATAATTTTCTACTTATTAATAAATGCAAATTGTATAAAAGATCACAATATATTTTATTTTAATCTGTTTTCTTTACAAAATTCATTAAATTTTACATACGAACAATAATTTTCGTATTGACAGTTCCCACATTAAATTTTGTGGAAAAATTTGCAGTAGGTTGACATGAGCCCTATGAAAATATTTTGATGTTGAATTAAGCAGGGTTGTCATTAGTTAATGTTTGTTTACGAAACATTTTTCTTCAATAAATAATTGTAAATTTTTAAATTTAGTAAACCTGTAATTAAAACAGGTGAATTTAAATTAAACTTCATTAGAATATTTTAAAAACACTACGAAATTCTTGAAATTATGAATGTTGACCTAGTAATATACATACGACAGAGCTTTTTTATCAAAGAAACTTTTAGGTGTTCATATAAATACGGAAATAAATTTAAAATTCTGAAAAATATTGATATAAAGTATCAATTGTAATTTTTGTAATTTGAAAATTATGAAATTGAAAGAAATTGATAGAAGCTAAATCAAATACTTAGTCATGAAATCGACTATCAGCCCTTCAAATTATTTACATACACAGTGTGTATAGACATTATACATTACGCAAAAGTAGCATAACATATTTGTGTCGAGAGCATTCATTAAAAAATTAAAAATAAATAATTGTGATTAAAATAGTAAATTTACCTTTAAAACTATAAAGGGTAAGTATATTTACTTCTAAATTTTCGAAAATTGATAAAGTTAAACACCGGATTATGAAGGTGTGCAAGAAAATTGAAATTTAATGTGAGGGTGGGTCGTCAGCCATTATTGATATGAAAAAATGCAAGATAATTTTGAATAATATTCGTTATTTCAAAAGGAAACAAAGAACACAATTATCGCAAAGTGTCATAAATTCATTTTACTTATTATTTTTCAGTTATATTCAATTGAATTTAATAATTAAATAGAGAAATCGCAACAAATTATTTTATACATGTACTTTATAGATACACAAAAAAAAGTTTTCTTAGAAAGCACAGTCAGAACTGATGAGTAACAATCAAAATTTAGTCCATAATTGATGAGTCGGATTGTTTTTTTAATGATCCGACGAAAATATGTTTATTTAAATTAGATTTTATAATAATTGGTGAAAAATTGTTTAATGTATAAATAAAATCCAGGTGCCTAAATATTATTGCGTGTCACAGCAACATTCCATTGTCTCGTATAAATAATTTCAAACATATACAGATGTGTACTGTATATATTTTTTTGTGGTAATACACAAAACTATTAATTCCAGTGTGTGTATTTACTTTCCAAATCTATTCATATTTGTGTTGGTTTTTTTTGAATGAATTTTCAAGTCAAATTTGCTGTGGTAGCGCTAAATTTTACTTTTTCTATAACTTTACATTAATGTAAAAGCAAGATACGTTTGTTATTCTCAGTTCTCTTTTCATCTTTTCTTTCGCTGTTGATCAAAAGGTTTGTTGTTGTTGTAATCCCTTAATATTTAAAGAAGAAAAATTATAAATCCATATGAACAGAAAACTCATTCACTTGTACGTGCTTTATGATTTTTTGTTCCTACATAAAATATTCTGTTTATGATAAGTTTTGAATGATTCAGAAATTAAATGGAGATGGATATAATAACTTAACATGATGTTTATTGATTCATATACAATATAAAGATGCATTATTTTACGTTCTTATTAAGGAATCATTTTATGATTATGCAATGAAACACGTCTCTCCCTCACCCTATAAGTTTTAATGATAATTAAAATTTTAAAATCTAAAATTCTCTTAATTTTTGTGTGTTTCAGACATTGCATTTGTGTTGCATCTCCAAAAATGTCTATTACTGAATTTCTGAAAGACTTACCATCATACAATAGTCGCAACTTTTCACTCTATAATACGGAAAGTGGAATTCGTACATCCTCAAAACGTCCTTCAGTTTATATTTCTACGACAGATATACCATCTGACCAGATAATTGTTACTGAGAAGAAAAATATCTTATTGCGTTATCTTCATCAACAATGGGACAAGAAAAATTTGCCGAAGAAACGTGAGCTCACAAGTGAATCGGGTGACGCAAATGCTAGAAAGAAGCAAAAACTAGACTCTTTGAATCAAACAAATAACTCTTCAAATTAATTATATTTCATTTAAACCGATTTTTTATTCATTAAAAGTTTAAATTATATGACAAAAAAATTTTGAAATTGTATGAAGATGAAAAATGATAAAAAATTAAAGGTGATTCCAAAATTGCCAGTTTTACTTGTTTTTTTTTTTATATATATTTTTGAGAACCTTATGATCAGTAAAACATTTTTATGGTTGAATTTCTGTCTCAGTAAGTATTCTATATCTTTTCTATATTGTTGACGTGTTTTGAGGTTCACAAAAATCTTTTTAATAACATGCGGTAAACAGTTTATTTTCTCTTATTTGTGTGTTCTTTTGTTGCAGGTAAAAAAATATTGTTATTGAATCTTGCACATCTTTGTATTATATTAAGAAGTTCTTTTGATTATAGTTTCCAACTTAATAAATATATGCTTTTATATTTTTGAATATACAGGTGCGGTAAAACTCTTAATTTACGTTCAAAGACATTCCGATCGAGATTTACCGCTGCTTAATTAATTTAAGGTAGGATGAGTTATCCGAACAACAGAACAATGTCTCACAATCAATACAATCCAAATGAGATGCAAATGCCATCCGTGAAGGAAGCCACATTGATGTGGCAACAAAATTCTTATATTGGAGATTCTGGTATTCATTCGGGTGCTGTTACCCAAGTTCCGTCATTGAGTGGCAAAGAGGACGATGAAATGGAGGAAGATCCATTGATGTTTGATTTGGACCAGGGGTTCAATCAAAACTTTACCCAAGATCAAGTTGATGATATGAATCAACAATTGAGCCAAACACGATCTCAACGTGTTCGTGCTGCAATGTTCCCTGAAACTTTGGAAGAAGGTATTGAAATACCTTCCACTCAATTTGACCCACAACAACCGACTGCAGTTCAACGCTTGGCTGAGCCATCTCAAATGCTCAAACATGCAGTTGTTAATTTAATCAATTATCAAGATGATGCTGATTTAGCTACACGTGCAATTCCAGAGTTGATTAAGCTCTTGAATGATGAAGATCAAGTTGTTGTATCACAAGCAGCTATGATGGTACATCAATTATCCAAAAAGGAAGCATCTCGTCATGCTATAATGAACAGCCCTCAAATGGTAGCTGCTTTGGTTCGTGCATTATCAACCAGCAATGATTTGGAAACAACTAAGGGTGCAGTTGGAACTTTACATAACTTGTCACATCATCGTCAAGGTTTATTGGCCATCTTCAAGAGTGGTGGTATTCCGGCATTGGTCAAACTACTTTCTTCTCCAGTTGAAAGTGTATTATTCTATGCAATTACAACTTTGCATAATCTTTTGTTGCATCAAGATGGTTCTAAGATGGCGGTTCGTCTTGCTGGAGGCTTACAAAAAATGGTTGCACTTCTTCAACGCAACAATGTCAAATTCCTTGCAATCGTCACTGACTGCTTACAAATCTTGGCTTATGGAAATCAAGAAAGTAAACTTATTATCTTGGCCAGTACTGGTCCAATTGAACTTGTGCGCATAATGCGTTCATATGATTATGAGAAACTCTTATGGACAACATCACGTGTTCTTAAAGTTTTGTCTGTTTGTTCAAGCAACAAACCAGCTATTGTTGAAGCTGGTGGAATGCAAGCCCTTGCAATGCATTTGGGAAATCCAAGTCAACGATTAGTTCAAAATTGTTTGTGGACATTGCGTAATTTATCTGATGCAGCTACAAAAGTTGATGGCTTGGAGGGTCTCTTACAAGGTCTTGTCCAAGTTTTGGCAAGTACAGATGCAAACGTTGTCACATGTGCAGCAGGTATTTTGTCTAATTTGACATGTAACAACCAGAGAAATAAGGTTACAGTATGTCAAGTTGGTGGTGTTGAAGCACTTGTTCGCACTATTGTTAATGCTGGTGATCGTGAAGAAATAACAGAACCAGCTGTTTGTGCATTAAGGCATCTAACATCACGACACATGGAATCGGAAAATGCACAAAATTCGGTCAGAGGTAATTATGGTTTGCCCGTAATTGTAAAACTTCTTCAATCTCCCTCACGTTGGCCATTGATCAAGGCTGTTATTGGGCTTATTCGTAATTTGGCATTGTGTCCAGCAAATACAGCACCACTTAGAGAACATGGTGCTATTCATCATTTGGTACGTTTATTGATTCGTGCATTCCAGGAAACACAAAGGGTAAGTTTTTGCAAAAGAAAAAAAAGGAATTTTAAAATTATTATTATTTAAATTTTAGCAACGATCATCTGTTGCAACAACTGGCTCACAGCCCCCCGGTGCTTATGCTGATGGTGTTCGTATGGAGGAAATTGTCGAAGGAACTGTTGGTGCTTTGCATATTCTCTCCAAAGACGAGTTCAACCGTCAAATAATTCGTCAACAGAATGTTATTCCAATATTTGTACAACTTTTGTTCTACAATGATATAGAAAATATTCAGGTTTGTTTAGCAATTTAAATTTTATTTCAATTTTTTTTTAAAATAATTCAAATTTGAAAACAATGTAGCGTGTAGCTGCTGGTGTTCTTTGCGAACTTGCTGTTGACAAAGAAGTAGCAGAGATGATCGAACAAGAAGGCGCCACGGCCCCCTTAACTGAATTGTTAAATTCTGCAAACGAAGGTGTAGCCACTTACGCAGCTGCTGTACTTTTCAAAATGAGCGAAGATAAATCAATGGATTATAAAAAACGCTTTTCAAATGAATTAACCACCCTTCCAGTATTTCGTGATGATAATATGTGGAATAATGCTGATTTGGGAATGGGACCCGATTTGCAGGTACGAAAATCTTCTTTCCATCATTTCATATTTGTAAAATAGTATCGTACAAGAAAGTTTTGAATTAATTTAATTTTGCAAAACAAAATGTTAAAACCTTACAAAGCACTTGTGTATAAAAATATCACGCCTTATTAAAAATTATTTTATTTTCCTTTTCCTTAATTTGATCACCATAATCACCTATAACGTCACGTACTTCACATAAAAATATAAAAAATAACAGGACATTTTGGCACCCGATCAAGCATATGAGGGTCTTTATGGTCAAGGCCCTCCAAGTGTTCATAGCTCACACGGTGGTCGTGCTTTCCAACAAGGTACGTATTGTCATTTTTCCATTCTTCTTTTAAAATTAACTTTGAATTTCCACATGAGGCATCTATGTTTTACATTTGAACGTAAAAACTTCATTAATGTAATAATTAACATAATATTTTCTCTTCCATTTTTTTCTATTAATCTTTTTTACAGCTAAACCAACCTAACATATATCGTCGCTGAAAAAAACTCCAAAGCCGAAGTAAAAATTATTGGAGAAAAATATGATATGACCATACTCATATAAAACACATATTTCTTTCTATTTGATATTACTTTTAAAAAATACTGAATTTTTACTGTAAATCATGAATTAACTAAGGAATCAAAAATGAAAGTAGAAAAAAAACGAATCATAACGTTAAGCCAAAGATTAGCCTAATATAAGAAAAAAAAAAATAAAATGAATTCAATAACAGGAAAAATTTCGTTGGAAATAAATTAATTTAAAAATATTTATAATAAAGTGTAAGGGTTTTAGTGAAAAATTTTAACAGAAGTAAATTTAAATTTGAATGTTCTTCATTCAAATAAAAATCAACGTTTATAATGAGGCATTGAATATAAAACAATTCATTTAATAGTATATTTTTTAACACAATTATTTGAAAGTGAATGGATTTTCGATCAAAGGAAAAATTGTTTCAAAGGTGAATAATATGACAGATTAGAGTGAATTTTGATTATGAATCTTTTTTTTTAATTTTTGATTTCTTAGATTTTGTAGCAGAATTCATTTATGTTTTTTTTAAACTTTTTTTGTTAGTGTGATCTTTATTGTGAATTATTTATATATTCAGTTTTTTTAAGTTAATATTATCATAATTTTACTTCGAACCATGCTTTGGAATTATAACTGAAATATAGATTTAACTGGATTAGAAATTGAACTCTGAAAATTTACTATTTTTCGAATTGTTTTGTCTTGAGAACAAATGTTATCGAATGAATTTTGTTTTCCAATCCAGTTAAGTCCTTATAAAATTTATATACCGCTTTTTTTCTTCAAATTAATTGTCATTTTCATCTGGATTTATGTTGCTCAAATATTTTCTTTATCAATTTATAGGATACGATACATTACCAATAGACTCCATGCAAGGTCTTGAAATTGGTGGCGGAGATGGTACCGGCCAAATGAATAATCCAACTTCACCGATGGATTTTGGTGAAATGGATGCAAGCGAATTGACATTCGATCACCTTGATGCCTTACCATCACCACCACAAGACAACAATCAAGTAGCAGCTTGGTATGACACCGACTTGTAGATGCAATACAAACAAACATTTTTGTTAAATAAAATTTGAGAGAGAATCAAAAAGAACAAGAAAAGATGGCAACTAATCCTAAAAATTATATTTTATGTTAAGACCACTTTAAGATAGAAAATTTTAAAAAGGCCATTCACTGCTAAAATTATTCAATTATAATTTTATTAGTTTGACACATAATTCATAAGTTTTAAAATAAATATAAGTATAGTAAATTTATCCCACTATTATTCCTTTATATTGATAAATTTGACAAAAATTTAATTAATTATACATTTTGAATTAGTTTTATATTTACATTGATACTAATGCTTCATACATACACCCTGAGATGACTACAAAAAAAGTTAAAAACTCATTATATAAAATCATAAAACATATTTAAAAGAAATGTTAGAAATATAAGATTATAATCATAATTAGAATAAGGGATGACTTGAAACCTCTTCTGTAAAATTTATTTTTTGATTTATTTGATTCAAATTAAATCAAATATAGATCTAATATGATTTAAACTTAATCCATACAAAAAAATCTTACAAAAGATCTCAATGAAATAAAATTTTTAAAGCTTTTGAGGAAATTGAAATGACAGAATTAATTAAATATCGAGCTTATTTGAGTCATCCAAAACATTAAAATTAAAGTAATGAATGTTTGTTCCCACAATTTTTAATAATAATGATATATTATTAGTATTACATAGTTTAAAATTTAATATAATTTTTATTTTTAAAATAATAATAATTTTGAACACAATTACAAAATTACGTTAAACTTTGGAATGAATGCAATCATATTTTGCAAAAAAATAAAAAAATAAATTTATTTTGATTTATGACTTTAATACTAATTTAAGATTTTATTATTATTATGCATTTTTTTTACTTTTTATACGATAAAAATTTCATTTTGCATCAAAAAAAAATATATTAATAATAATCAAACAAAACAAGAATTAATATTGATTCTTTATATTGTAAGTTTCAGTGAAAAACTACTAAAAATATTAATAAAAAGAAAAATAAATTTTAATTCTATATGATAACTATTGGAACTCTTTTTTTGATATAACACTCATAAAACACTGCACGTTGCTTCATCAAATCTTTAACTTTAAAGTATTCATGTTTTAGAGCTTGATTATTAAATCCTATAATTGTAACAAGGTTTTTTCTTAATTTTACCCGGAGAATTTTTAAACCATGATATTTTTTAAGTCGCCGAAACAGGTCAAGTAAAAAAACTCTATTTTGCGCTTGGTTTACCACAGAAAATACTAATTTCGATGCGAAAGGTATACAATTTTCAACTATGTGTTTATGTCGAATCGGTTTAGGAAAAAACTATTTGAACAAATATATAAATCGAACATTTTCTTCGGTCAAATTTATAAAAAAAGACTTTATGAACTTCTGAGTGTAACCAAAATCAGCATGAATGAACTCTGACGTAGCCCCAGCTCCCCTTTTTCGAAAAGTACCAGAGGTGTTGGACGTACAGAGAAGTAAAGTAAGCTGTAAGTATAGAGTAAAGATGTTTCTAAGACAACTAATATGTGAAAAATTCTATAAACAATCATTAATATATTTTTTTTAATTTTAAAAGTCAGACAGCTTTTTTAAATACAGAAATTTAATTTTCTTTCGAAACAAATATATTCAAATAACGACATTTTCAAAAAATACCTTATTCAATAGGCTTTTAAGTTCAATAAAATACTGTCATTACTTTTCTCATCGATATTCACATGAATCCTTTTCAGTTTGCCTTGTGAATCGTCGGAAATTGTGTCGCAGGGGCATTTAAAGCTTCGAAAAGTCTGTAAAACCAAGTTAAATACCGTTAAATCTTTTGTTAATATTCTCTTTCACTTTTAAATTGATTAATTTTTTACATTATAGCCAAAAATATTCGATTTAAATTGGTCTAAATTGAGGTGAGAAATCTTGCTTTTTTTCCTTCCTCACTAAAGAAACTCTGTATGTGTGTGTGTATGTGAACAAGAAATGAAAATGCTTACGTAGTAACACAAATATATACACGTACATAGTGCCTTTGTGTGGTTGCTCTAACTGTACAGTATAATATGGCAATTTTATATAAAATTAAAAATTTTTGATGAAAAAATAAATTGAAAATTTTCATATGTTAAATTGATTTAAAGAAGTGGAAATTTTGATAATCTCAAAGATTTTTTTATAAAAGTTAAAAATTTTTGATAAATTGATTAAAATTTATTTGCTTTCAATATCAATTTCGTAATTTATATTTTTGTGATTTCATCATTCATACATATAGAAGCTTTCTCTTGTATTAAAACGTGCATCAAAGCTATATCTGTTCTCTACTGTGTTTTTTGTATTCACAGAAACCACATCAAATACAAATCAACTCCAGCCATTTTTGTGAAACTGAATAGAAAGAAAATTATAACAAATAAATTTATTTTGTATTTTTTAGAGAATCTATTTGATTGCAAAGTCAAATTGAAGAGTTAATAAGACGTAAATTGACGAAAATTGCGTTGAAGCACTTTACCTGGGCTGGAAACACAACGCAATTCAATTTTTATTTTGGTTTGTGTTAACGTCTTATGGATTCACTTAAATATCCACAATTAAAAGCAGTCGCTGGCACAAATACCAGAATGAATGACTTTTTAGTTGGAGGAAAATATCGTATCATCAGAAAAATCGGCAGTGGTAGTTTCGGAGACATCTATCTTGGTATAAATATCACAAATGGAGAAGAAGTGGCACTCAAGTTGGAAAATCAAGGCGCTCGTCATCCACAGCTCTTGTACGAATATAAATTGTACAAAGTATTAAGTGGTGGTATTGGTATACCACACATTAGGTATTTTGGTCAAGAACGTAGTTTTAATGTGCTTGTGATGGATTTGCTTGGCCCATCATTAGAGGACCTCTTCAACTTTTGTGGCCGTCAATTCACCCTCAAAACCGTACTTATGTTAGTAGATCAAATGATTGGCCGTTTGGAATTTTTGCATATGAAAAACTTTATACATCGCGATATAAAACCAGATAACTTCCTAATGGGTATCGGTCGTCATTGCAACAAATTATTTTTGATTGATTTCGGGCTAGCGAAAAAATATCGAGATTTCCGTAACCGAGCTCATATCTCATATCGCGAAGATAAAAATTTAACTGGAACAGCACGGTATGCATCTGTAAATGCACATTTAGGTATTGAGCAGTCAAGACGTGATGACATGGAATCCCTTGGTTATGTCTTAATGTATTTCAATCGGGGCACATTGCCGTGGCAAGGACTTAAAGCAACTAACAAAAAACAAAAGTATGAAAAAATTAGTGAAAAGAAGATGTCCACACCGATTGAAGTTCTTTGCAAAGGTTTCCCAGCTGAATTCGCCATGTATCTTAACTATTGCCGTACTCTACGTTTTGATGAGCCTCCAGATTACATGTATCTAAGACAATTGTTTAGGTAAGTCAAACAAAACTTTTTTTTTAGGTCTCATGCATTCTCTATCTCTCTCTCTCTCT